>PVKE010010219.1:26506-43112 GCA_004027555.1 Craseonycteris thonglongyai | reverse complement strand
AACAATGAATTAAATGTGTCATTATTTATTGAGACCCTGCAAGTGCTTCAAAACAGTTTGAAGAGAGATTTCTGCAGTTTACAAATATCGAGCCAATTGTCTCCTTCTGTATCAATCCTTTTACTTGCCAAATACATGTAATAGAACTAGCTGCATGTATTGCAGGCCTTGTTCAGGGGAAAGCAGAAGAACTAGAGTTAGAAATTTTGAAACTTAAGAATGAAATTTTGCTAAAATCCTTAATATCAGAGGACTTATGGAACATAGTCGACAAAGAAAGGTTTCCATTTTTAAAAAAGTGGCATATAAAATCAAATTGGTTTTCGGGTCAACGTATGTATGCGAATCTTTGTTTTCAAATATGAATTTAATAAAATCACGATATAGATCACGATTATTAAGAGATGAGCATCTTAGTAATTGTTTGCTAACAGGGTTGTCGTCATACTCTCCTAATTACGAGGCACTGGCCAATGAAATGCAATGCCAAAGATCACACTGACAGATTGGTTTTTTTTATGTTTTCTTTTATGTTTCTTTAAATGATTTTATTATACGTGTGTTTTTTATTTACTTTGTATTACGTTTTGTATATATGTTTCTTTGTGTGTATATAATTTGTACAATAAATTTATTATTTTTAAATTATTTTTGTTTATTATTTTTTATTCTTGTTCAATAATAAATATCCTTAGAAATAGCTGGTGCTCGCCACCCTACCAATATTTTAGAATGCACCCTAGGGTATAAAAAGGTTGGGAACCCCTGGTGTAGAGAATCTAGTCAATAGTAATGTACTAACTATGAATGGTGTCAGGTGGGAACTAGATTTATTGGGGTGATCACTTATAAGTTATATAAATGTCTAATTATTATGTTGCACACCTGAAACTAATATAATATTGTATGCCAGCTATATCTGAAAAATAAAAAAATATACTAATTGTACTTGCCTTATTAGGTTATTGTGAGGATTAAATAAATGAGTGTGTATGTGTAGGTATGTATGTGTGTTTGTATGTATATGTTCCAACCTGTTGTCTCTAACTCGCCCATGTCACCCAATTTTGCCACCTCAGCAATGTGCCTGCACTCTGAACTTTTTAGATTTCCACTGTTTTAAGGTTGCCACATGTCATGTAACCATCTTAACCGACCCCGGATATCGCCCCTGCCAAAAATTGCAACACACCAGCTATACATTTACGTAGAACTAAAAAAACAGCTATACATTTACGAAGAACTAAAAAACAGGATAATGAGTAACCAAGTTATTTGCTTTGGCTTCTGTACAATGCTTCGCTAGCAATAAACTGAACATTACAGGATGGCTTTATAAACCCCTTTCTGGGGAAGCCAGGATGGCTCAGTGGTTTAACTGCTCACTTTGCAGCCCTGGGGACCAAGGATCGAATCTCGGCCCCGGCCCATGTGGACCCATATGCTGAACTGGGGAGTGCTCCCAGTTCAGTTCTCACCAGGGTGAGATTCTGGCCCAGTTCCTGCCCTGTGCAGCCCCAAGCCCACCTGTGGAATGAAACTATGTAGAAAAACCAATGATGTGCAACTATGGAGACTGTTCTGGGCCCTCCCCCTTCTCTCTGTCTCTCTCTGTATCTCTCTCTGTCTCTGTCTCTCTGTCAATAAATAAATAAATAAATAAATAAATATAAACTCCTTTCTGCATTCACTCGGGGCCACGGGTCTTTGAGAGACACTAGTCCTCCGTGGTCTCTGGCTCCTAATTCAGCCCTCATATTTGGTACTCTTTGTGGGTTATTCTTCTTGCAGGTTACAACATATATATCTACATACCATGTTTCCCCGAAAGTAAGACATCCCCCCAAAATAAGACATACTTACAGTTTTGCCTCTCGCTGAAATATATGGCATCCCCCGAAAATAAGACCTCCCCGATAATAAGGCCTCCCCTGAACATAAGGCCTCCCTGATAATAAGGCCCCCCGAAGCTACCGTAACTCTGGACTCTGGACTGTAGTGGCGGGCGCCGCCACGCAGCTCACTGTTGGCTGCAGCGCAGCCAGAGCAGAGAGGAAGTGCGAGGTCTCTTTTAATCAGAAGATGATGCCATGACTATCATTGAATAAATGAGTAAATGTACCATAGATTGTTGTATATGGAAATAATGGTAGTAACAAGAAATTCTTGATACTGTAGGATTCACAGTTTGTCTGGTTATGCTGGTTTGTGATGACAACTACTACCGTTCCGTATACAGGTAATAAATTTCCTTTTTTTTTTGTTCAACAATAAATGTGTACCGTATTCTTCTTCATGGAAAAATAAGACCTCTCCTGAAAATAAGACCTAGCGCATCTTTGGGAGCAAAAATTAATATCAGACACTGTCTTATTTTCGGGGAAACAGGGTAGATATATATCTCTGTAGATAGATATCTATAGCTATATCTATAGATATCTATAGATATATCTGGTGGTGAGAGTGGTGTCTGGAATACAGTAAGCTCTGTATGTGTTGGCTGTTATTATTATTAACAGGGAGAGTCTTGTTATGGGACCGAAAAGAAGGTGCTATTCCACTTTGCCCTTGACCCTGCTTCATCATGGTCATCTGCCCTGTGATGTAAGTGGGCTCAGTGCCCTTTTCTTCGCGTGAACACAGCCCTGGGCCAGGGGCCGGCTCTTCCACCTGAGTATGAGCTGGGTTGGGCCCCTGCTTGCCCAGGTGGGTAGAGCACACTCACCCGGGCACAGGGCGGCCGGCATCTACTGAGCCCCCATGGAGCATTGAAGGCTACTGCCCCGGCTCACGGCCGCCCCTCTAGCCCATTTGCCATGATCCTACGTCCTGGTCACCGATCTAAGTGCCTGCCTCTCAGTCCTGTGGCCTCTGGGGACCCTCCATCCCACTCCTCTGTGTCTGCCCCCCTGCCCCAGAGCTGCTTCTCCATCAGACGTTTCTCACTGCTGTCTCCTCAGCCCCAGTTGCCCTGAGACTGGGAACCCTCCATTTTCCCTCAGCCTCTCAGCCACCCTCCTGTGCTCTCCTTCCTCCAGGGGGATAACTGAGGCACTCGCCCTGAAGCTGCTGCTCTGCGGCAGCCTCCCTGGGCTGGCACAATCCTCTATGTTCTGCCATCCACACGGTCTTTCGTCCAGACTGGTTCACCCACAGAGACCCACCAGCCTGAGAGGAGACACCACACTTACACACCAATGCTTGTGCTTCTGGGCGTTTCGGGTGTATTCGTGGAGAAGTTGCCTCTAGAGGGAGCTGTTTTCTGAGAAATCTGTGACCCTGGAGCCAAGGAAGCTGTCCTGGTGCCCAGGGCCAGGGGCAGCCCAGTTAGGAGAGAACAGTCAGCCTGGCTCAGGGCAGAATCCAGCCCTGCTGGGTTCCCTGCAGACATACACACACGTATGGGGTGGGGAAGCGTCAGAAGACCGGCTCTGTGCTGAGGGGAGGCGCCTCTGAGCTGCTCTGTAACCAGTGGGCCTCACTGAGAAAGTGGGAACGGGTGACAGCGAGAGCCTGAAACTGGCAGACCCGCCGTCAGCAAGGGGAGGCGCCCCTGCCAGTCAAGCACGAGAAAGAAGGAGTTCACAGCAGAAGCAAGGCTGGAAAAATCGGCACTGGTGCTACTGGTGCTACTGGTGCTACTGGTGAGAGCATCCTAGGATATGGCTCTCCCTGGCTGGTTCTGAAGCTCAGGGAAGAGAGCTGCCTGTGTCTTAACCTGTGTCCCAGGGACGTGGCGCAGAGTGGTTACCCAGAAATGCTGTGGAGGTGAACAGATAGCTGCTCCAAGGGCCCCCAGGACCTTTCAGGCAACTACCGGTAGGTCCTCATCCAGCCTCAGCCCAACCGAAGTGCCATATCGACATTTTTTTTTTTTAAGATTTAGTTTATTGTTTGAGAGAAGGTGAGAGACAGAGAGAGAGAGAGAAGGGCGAAGGGCCCAGAGCCATCTCCACAGTTGTACATCATTAGTTGTGACACGGTTTCATTCCACACAGGTGGATGTGGGGCCGCACAGGGTGTGAACTGTACTGGGGACCTCCCTTATGGGAGGCGAGAACCTACATCACTGAACCATCCTGGTGGTTACCAGTTGCACTGCAGTTCAGCATTGGGTTTGCACCGGCCGGGCTGGATCAGGAATCGAACCCCGGACCTTGTGGTTACCAGAAAAGCGCTCAGCCGCTGAGTTATCCTGGCATCTCCCATGTTGGCATCTTTAACATTAGAGCTGAGTCCTCATTTTCCCCTTTTTTTCAGTGAGGTCACCTCCTAACCTTGTCCTGAATATTCATGAACTCTTCTCCCTTTCTCTGACCACCATCCCCAGACCTAAAAGAAAAATGAAATATTCTTGACTCTGTCTATCAAATAGCAACAAAGATGGCTACTAGATCCTTAAAAGAATGCAGTTTTCTTATCAAACAGGATAAAGCAAATGTTTACTGAATACTCATTTCCTGAAATATTTTGTGATATTCTCCGACCTGGCACATTCATGTGTCAGATCTTAAGAGATCACAATAAAGAATGTATTGATGTTAAATAATGCATTGTTTTAAAAATGGTGGTGGTGGTAAGGAAAGTGTTACCCAA
Source organism: Craseonycteris thonglongyai (assembly GCA_004027555.1). Taxonomy (NCBI): domain Eukaryota; kingdom Metazoa; phylum Chordata; class Mammalia; order Chiroptera; family Craseonycteridae; genus Craseonycteris; species Craseonycteris thonglongyai. The sequence continues at coordinate 38,516 of PVKE010010219.1, read as the reverse complement.
AAACAATTCCAAGAAAACTGTAAAATTAGGTAAACTGTAAAATATAAACTGTCACACTATTGGCATTTTTATTAGAATAATGAAGTCTTCATGAAAGGTGGCAAAAAGCAGAGTTAAATGAGAAAGACATTTTAAGTCAAAACCAGTATATTTCTTTGCTTTAAATCCTTTATGCAAGAAAAAAAATTATATAAAATGTATCAGGGACCCAAAGAATGGTGAGCGAAAGGCACTTTGAGGAGTATCATACATCCACTTAATGGATTAAAATATGAATTTATTATATTTTTGATAACTCACACAACATCCTTTTCTCCTGTAGGAAGACCATGGTGCTAATTATTTGTCATAGGTGATAACAAAGCATATTTAACAGTCCTCCAGTGTTTTGTTCGGGCCCTGGACCTGTTGAGCTGTCCCAGCATCCTGTGAAGACGCTGTTTGCCCAAATCTCTTATGAAAACTTTGCTGGTGCCTTTGCTATGGGTGCCACTATTCACTATTGGGCACTTAACCCGCTCGTTTTTAGTGCTCTACTTGTATGACAACCACATTTTCATGGGTGGCACACTGATATCCTGTATCATCAGGATGCATGAGGCCACTGTGCTGACAAACAACCCCTCATGTCATTTCTTGCCCGCATTCCAGGCACAAAAGCGGTGGGCTGTGGCTCTGAATCTTGTCTTTGCCCTGGGACTGCTGATGGAGCAGTCTTCCCTGTCATGTTCCTTGTTTCCAGGTAGAGGAGGGAGAAAGCCAGGTAACCATCCTCTAACTCTTAAAACTTCTGCCCAATAGCTTCTGATCCTCTGATCCTATTTTACTGGCCAAAGCAGGTCTCTTGGGGACTCCTGAGTTCATGAGGCCAGGGGTGTCTAATCTTCCTGGTGGGAGGGGCTCCACAGAGAGGGAGCCAGACTACCGGTATTTGGTGGATGGGTCAGGAATACAATCGGCCACACTCTATCAGGAAATGTTCCTCTGCTGAATCTGAACTTTCATTTCTCAGCTGACAGACAACCATTCTGTGATCTCACTTGCTAATGCTGCCAATTTTATCAGTGTTGCCTTCTTCAGGAACTATTTGTACAAGCATTTCAATATTTTATGGCATTTTAGCCTTTATTAATTTGTAACCATAGATGGAGAATGAAAAATAAGTGCTGATATGAGTCATAGGAAACAGGTCTCATTAACTTAAAACACTTGAGAAGGAGCCTTGGGCATGCCAGAAGCTGTGAATATCTCAATCAAAGGTTCCACGGACAATCTAAGCTAAATGGCTGCTCATTTGTGAAGGAAACAAATCAAGAAACTTATAAAAAGCTGGAGCAATATCATCAAAGCTTGTGTTTAAAAGTTGGGTGTAATTAGAAAGAATTTTGACTCTCTGGGAACAGAAACTATTGCGTCAACTTTTGAATACTCTGGTTTCATATAACATATGTATATATAATATTTTCAGGAGCACTTTATGTATGGGCAATCTGTATGAGCTGACACTTTTATTTAGTGCTTTATACCTGTGCTTTGTTTCCCCAGATTAAAAATCCCTGAGGATAGGATTTAAATGGCAGCTGGGAGAATGGAATGCCCTCAAGCTCTGCAGTGAGACCGTCCTGGATCCAAATCCAGCCTGAGTGCCAGTGAGATACTGGGCAAGTGACTTTAAGTCTCTGAGCCTCAGTTTTCTAACCTGAAAAGTGGGGATTTTGATGTCTAACTCACAGGTTTGTTGTGAGCCTTACCTAATACATGCAAAACACTAGCAGGTGCTACCTAATGCTAATTTTGTCTAAATCGATCATTTACTACACTTACTATGTGCCAGGCATGTAACAAACATTACTTTGTTATATCTTCCAACAGCCATGAAAGTAGGCTTATCATGCCCATTTTATAAAATTCAAAGAGATTAAATGATTCTCCCAAAGACACAGTCTTTGGCAAATTATGTCTTGAACTCATGCCCTTTTATTATAAAATTTTACAAACTGAGATAGGGAAGATTAACTGTTCTTCCTTCTTCATGACCTAAGGTATTGCAAGTTCTGCCTCTCTAGACCATCAAAGAAGATAAATTATATTTGGTAACATTTCAGGGTTAGATATTACATCGCTTAGATAATTTATCTGCTTGCTGTCAATTCCTTCCCCTGCGCTGTGTGTGTGTATGTGTGGTGCAATATACATAACATAAAATTTAGCCTTTTAACAATTTTTTAGTGTACACTTTGGTACTATTAAGTGTATTCACAATGTTGCGCAACCACTCCCACTGCCCATTTGCAGAACTTTTTCATCATCCCTAACAGAAATTCTGTACCCATTAAACATTAACTCTGCACCCCATCTCACTGCAACCTCTGGTAACCTCTATTCTACTTTCTGTTTCAATGAATAGGATTGGCCTACTCCAGTTACCTCGTATAACTGGAACCGTACAATGTTTGTCCCTCTATGACTTATTTATTTCCCATAGCATAATGTTTTCCAGGTTCATCTACATTGTAACATGCACCAAAATTTCATTCCTTTGAAAAAGAAATCTTTTATTATGGTAAAGAACATACCATAAAATCTATCATTTTAACCATTTTTAAGTATGCAGTGCAATAGTGCTAAGTATATTCACATTGCTGTGAAACAGATCTACAGAAATGTTTTAATTTGCAAATCTGAAACTCTATACCCATGAAAAATATTTCCCCTTTTCCCCTTCCCCCTCCCCCCGGCAACTACCATTCTATTTCTTGTTTCTAAGATTTTCACTGCTTTAGATGCCTCAGATAAATGAGAGAAGACAGTATTTGCCTTATTTGGCTTATTTCTTTTCTTTTAAAATTGATTTTATTGTTTAAGAGAAGATGAGAAAGAGAGAGAAAGAGAGAGTGAGAAACGTCGAGGGGCAGAGCAGTCTCCACAGTTGTATATCATTAGTTGTGACAGTTTCATTCCACACAGGTGGATGTGGGGCTGCTAGGGGTGGGAACTGAACCTGGGGCCTCCCACATAGGAGGCAAGAAGCTTTGCTGCTAAGCCATCCCGGAGCTACTAGTTGTGCCACATTTCAGCATGTGGGGTTTGCATGGGCCCGGGGCCAGGAATCCAACCTGCACCTTGTCATTGGGAGGGAAGTGCTCCACCTCTGAGCTAGCATGGCATCCCTGTACAGGTTTATTCCAGTTAGCATAATGTCTTCAATATTTACCCATGTTGTAGCTTGTGACACCATTTTCTTCCTTTTCAAGGCTGAATAGTACTCCATTGTATGGATAGCACACTTGTTTTTCCATCCATTTGTTGATGGGCACTTGGGTCCGCCTTTTGGGCACTGTGACAAATGCTGCTGCACAGAAAAGCATGTCCCCAGGGCTCTTCATCAGCTGAGCTATGGGAGTTCTGTCAATGGGCAGCACTGGCAGGAGACTGGAGGATGGGGAAGAGGCCGAAGCATTTCTGCTCTCTGCTTTGGGAGGCGTTTCCAACAGCAGGGGCACATCTAGCAGTAGCTCTGCCACCACTCTCGGTCAGCCCTCCCCACCACGGTCTCAGTTCTAGCTGGGCGGATGGAGGCAGCTTCCTTTCTACTTTGGCCAGTATCTGGGGTGCCTCTTTGTTTTGTGCCTGTCTTCGCATCTGTCTGCAACTGTGGTGTAAGATTTAAAGTTTCTTTCGATGGTAGAACACAACACAGTGACACTCAGGTAGATGAAAGGCAGACCCACTGTTACTTATAGCTCCAAACAAGAGAAGACTGCCAGGCTGGGTTACCAGAGGCAAGCCTGGGGACAAGGTAACCGCTAGTTGGAACTGTAGGAGGGAGTGTATGTACAACAGGTGGGACGAGGGGAGCTACGTTTAGGGGACTTCCTGAAGAGTGGCTATTTGGAATGTTTCCATGGACCCAAGAAGAAAGGGCCCTGGTACCTGGGGTGTCTGGCCTTGGAGAAATGCATATGGTAGCCTTGGCACGTAGACCCGGATGAGGGAAGTAGTTGGCGTGGGGATTTAGCAAATGCTGGTGAAGGGTGAGAGCTCTAAGCTATGATTTCAAAACTGGGTGAAGATGGTACTTGAGAAATATTTCATTACAGCAACAAATTCCCTGCATTACATTCTCTCGGTGTGAAATATCTAGAACGGTTTCTATGTTCCTGACTGGGCTCTGACTAATACAAATGATTACACTCCAAATCTTCAAACATTGATAAACTATGCAGAGTACCATATTAATGTCTCAATTAATCAGAGTACTGTCGCCTTATTGTCAGCCATACCTTCTACCACTAGTGACTCCTTCTGCCCATGTTTGTGTCTCATTATTCTATGAGGTTTTTGGAGGTAGAGATTGTGTCTTATGCACTCTTTTTCATAACCCTTAATCCAGAACCTGAACAAACCCCAAATGTGTGCTTGAATAAATCTGTAATTAATGACATGGGCCTCTGAGAGCATATCCATCATGACTGTTGACTTCCACCTTGGCTGCAATTCAGGGCTGGAGCCATCTCCACATTCTGACCTTCACAGTCCTGACCCCCCGGCCTGGGGCGAGAGCCAGATCCGCTAATGAATCATCTGGCATACTACTTATGTTCTTTCACACGCTCCTACAAAATTGGCATTTATCACAGCCTCCGTGAAGAGTCTTTGTTATCTGATAGCAACAAGAGACAGCTCTCACTTTTTTTGTTGGCCTTTAATTTCTAAGAGAGGTATGGGGTCTGTCTTCAGAGCCAGCTTCATGGGCATATGACCTACCATAGGCAGTAGCACAGGGTCCCTCGCTCAGATGGGGCCACAGTTGGTTTAACGTTGCACTGCTACCATCTTAAAATTCTTAGTGCTTTTTCAACAAGAGGCCCCACATTTCCATTTGCACTGGACCTTGCAAATTCTGTATCCAGGCCTGCCTCTCGAATGTGTATACACCTTAAGCTTGTGACATCAATTTACCATCGAGATATGTGGGTTTAGTATTTATAAAACCCTCAGTAGTTTAGAAGTTCCCCCATTTTACACAGGAAATATACTCCAAACAGTCTAGCACGGCCTGAAAAGCTTTTTATCTTTTGCTACTTCCTACACCTACATTAACACCTCTAAACTTTCCCATCCCTCTCTACTCTGCCCCATTTCCCTCTACATGTTAACCCTCCTATTGTTCTGCTTGCTGTCTCTTAACTTCGCCAGCTGCATAGCCTGCTCTCATCCTGCATGAGGTAGTCTACTATCCCTGGTCAACTCCAGCTCATCCTACAGATCTGAACTTAAATGTCACCATCGCTGGGAAGGCCCCCCTGATCTTCCCCAAACTGAGATATAGGGTTCTCACAGCACCCTGTGCTAAATATACTGTAGCACTTATCTTGCTATTATACTATTTTCTGTTTATTTCTTTGTATTCCTCATTAAATTGTGAACTCCTGATAGACAGAGACTCCCTCATGTTCTCTGAGGTGGCAGCCATGCTCAGCTCCAAGGAGTCTCTCAATAAGTTCCCATTCATCAAATGCATGAAAACGCACGCACAACTCTGGTTTATTTGCAGAACGCACGAGGAGACCTATACGGTTTTCTTTAGTCTCACCTAGGAGGATAGTACTTTCATTACTGAAGAACAATGGCAGTTTTTACCTGTAAGGATACTTGGTACACAGTCTGATTAATATCATAGTAACTTGTGCACTAGAGAGTAGGTGATAAACTTTGAGAGTAGGAGCAGAATGTTCTAATCTTTGTAGCCTTTAAGTCTTTATGTCTTATACACAGTTGCCACTCAAATTAACACTGGGTAATTTGGATCGCTCACAGATAGACTGATACATAATTAGTCCTAGAACAGAAGAAATTGTGTAAAAGGAAGGAGAGTGGCTTTATCTGATGGGGACAAAAAATTCCCCCAACTCATTACCTGAAGAAGGGGCCAAAGGAGGATAGAGGGAGAGTGAAAACTGGAATACAAGAAGACAAGGGAAAGGCTCTGGAAGACAAAGAGGTTGCAAGTCCTATAGTCCTAAAGATAAGGAGAGTTTAAAACAGGGGTGTCCAATCTTTTGGCTTCCCTGGGCCACATTGGAAGAATAGATTTTGGCCACACATAAAATATACCAACACTAATAATAGCTGGTGAGCTAAAAAAAATAAAGAAAATCACAAAAATATCTCATAACATTTTAAGATTGTTGGGCCCTGGGTTGAACAAGCTTGGTTTAAAATTTAGTAATTAAGCCGCTGCTGAGACAGTGACAAGTAGAGGAGGAGAGATTAGTGAATTGCAGGGCAATCTGACAAAGGTTATAAAGACTGTTGTCCTTTGCTCTAGCAGAAAAGGAGAACGTGTGGCCCCAGAAGCTGGGGCTCCCAGAGATGAAAACGAGGTGACTTGTCTAAATAACTGTACTACTGCAATCAGTATTCGGTTAAACATGCCGCTGTTATAAATGAGCAACCCAGCTGTAACTCCGCTCCCTGGGAAGCCTCTGTTCTTGTCTTGAGGCCAACCCCCTATCCTCTTGCATCCAAAGAAATGCAACTCCAAAGACACTGATGTTAATTTTCATTTAGTAAACTTTGCTTGCAGATGTATTGTTTCCTTCCCCTTACCTCCTTTCTCCAGAAAATTACCTCCTTTCTCCAGCCAGGTTTCCTATGTCTCTCCTCCTAGCCAAAGAAATTTGGCATCTTTATGCAAATTTGAATCTTGAAAGTAAGCTCTCTGAAATATGAAATTTTCTGAATCAATGAGTCATTTGCCTAATGAATCTGCAAATCTGGTGGGGATGGTGAAACGAAAGTTAGCTATGGGAACTCACAGGAAATTTGATTTTGTAAAGTAGCACTCCCCATCCTGATTGTTTCCATTCCCTCTCTTTCTCTTTAGATTTATTTTATTGTTTTGAGAGAAGGAGAAAAAAAGAGAGAGAGAGAGAGAGAGAGAGAGAGAGAGAGAGAGAGAGAGAGAGAGAGAGAGAGAGAGAGAGAGAGAGAAGGGTGGAGGGCTCAGAGCAGAATCCATAGTTGTACATCATCAGTTGTGACACAGTTCCACTCCACACAGGTGGATGTGGGGTTGCGCGGGGCAGAACCGAACTGGAGGCCTCCTGCATGGGAGACGAGAACCTTTGCTGCCAAACCATCCCAGGGGTTTGCACAGCTGGGGCCAGGACTCAATCCCCAGATCTTGTGATTGCAAGGCAAGCACCCAACCTGCTGAGCTATCCCAGCATCCCCCCCATTCCTTCTCAGAGAATTAACACTTGTCCTGTAACTGGTTAAAAGTGGCTATGGGCATAATTAAATATTAAATGGAAGATTCCAGAGAGAAAACTATCTCTAATGTGAAGGAAAACAACTTGTAGTGAGAAAACAAAACAAAAACGGAGTGCTCTTGTTTGATCTTTCTAACTTCTACATAATTTTGCTTATTATTTCTGATTAAGGGCCCACACTTGATATCTAGGATGATTCTTGGGTCTCTGTGTTAAGCTTCACAGTAAGAATGTGATAAAGTTACAGCCTTGTAAAACTAACCAGTCCTGCACTTAAACGGCCTTTTCTTTTCTTTTTTAAAGATTTATTTATTGGGGAAGACGGGATGGCTCAGTGGGTTAGGTGCTCACTTTGCAGCGCCGGGGACCGAGGATCGAGTCCCGGCCCCGGCCCGTGCGGAACCATGTGCTGAACTGGGAGCTCCCCTAGTTCAGTTCTCTCTCTGTCTCTGTCTCTCTCTCCTCTGTCAAAATAAATAAATAAATAAAATATATATTAAAAAAAAAAAGAAAAGATTTATTTATTGTTTTTGACAGAGAGAGAGAGAGAGAGAGAGTCAGAGACAGAGACAGAGAGAAGGGGGAGGGCCCAGAACAGTCTCCATAGTTGCACATCATTGGTTTTTCTACATAGTTTCATTCCACAGGTGGATGCGGGGCTGCACAGGGCAGGAACTGGGCTGGGGTCTTGTCCCGGTGAGAACTGAACTGGGGGCATTCCCCAGTTCAGCATATGGGTCCACACAGGCCGGGGCCGGGATTCGATCCTTGGTCCCCGGGGGCTGCAAAGTGAGCGCCTAACCCACTGAGCCATCCTGGCTTCCCCAAACGGCCTTTTCTAATATTCCTCTTCCTTCCTAAATTTAAGAAATTTAAACCCAACCAGATTTTCTCTTGCTCCAAGTCTGAAATGAAACTTTGTGACACATGATAGTGATCTAATTTACCTGAGATGCTTAGCTTAAACATTGATTCAAAGTATCCAGTGAACTCAAGAGTCTGGAGGCTTTGCTAGAAATACATGATAAAGATTTATTCAAAGGTCTTAGGGCTTGCAAATCAGAAACACAATCAGGCAATACCCAGCGTGTTCCAAAGAAGAAAGAAAAGCTGAGGGTTCTTTTAATAAAAAGTACATTCTTGAGAACAATCAGTTCTGCATTCTTAGCCTCTGGATTGGTCCAAGATGATGATCCTCTAGATGACTGGTGGTCTGTGTAATGGATGTTCAGGTGGATACCTGAACATTCTTTTCTTAGCCCATCAGGGGGTAATCAGAGGGTAATATGGAGGTTTAATGTACACCAGGCATTGCAACAGGACTGGGAAGTTCAAAAGTTTAAGTTCCCAGGCTAGTCAAAACAAGAATACAATTATTTCCTCATACCTCAATCTATTTGATGATAGTAATTTAGCAGCTTGACTATAGTGACTCCATTTTCATTTCTTCACTCTATTCAGAGGCTAACCTGGGACAAGGGTGTTTCCAGACTACACACCCCATGGGAGGAAATAACACTAAACTATCTTGCAGTATCTCTTAAAGCTCTATGCTGTGTCTTGCAGAGACCTTGTGAAAAGTAATTGGCTTGATGACTCTTTAGAGCTGCAGTCCTGATTTAAAGCGCCACACACTGAGGATGTCCTTGACACACATCCTATTTTCTGAGAAGAGATCACTACCACAGTAATAAGAGACAAATTGCTCTTGGCGGCTTCCACAGCAGTTCAAAGTCTTGCAGTTGACCGGAAACACACCCTGCCGTGTTCCCTCCTCCGGTGCGCAAGATGCCAACAGTGATAACACTGCACCAACAGATTACCTGCAAGATAGGCGTGGAGGAGAACACCCCCCCTCGGGAGACTGCAAAAGCATCTCAACCCCGGATAGTTAACACGAACGAGCAGATGAGAGAGGGAAAGCCCGGAACTCCACTGTGGGCCGACTCTGGGCCCCGCCGGTGGTGCAAAACGATCCATTTATTTACACTGGGCTGGGGCGCCCACAGCTGGCGACAGTCCGCGGTGACATCACGGGCCAGAGCGCGGGTCACGTGTCCCGCTCTCTCCCGCTCCTCCTCCCGCCGCCTTCGGAGCTCAGGATCCGCCGCAGCCTTTCGGAGCTGTCGGGGCCGGAGCGCAGCGAGAGCCGGAGCGAGCGGGGAGGTCCGGGGCTGCGAGGCCGAGGTTCCTGCAAACTTGGGTGCGCGCCACCGCGCCGGCGGTCGGAGCGATGACGATGGTCGCGCCCTGGACGCGCTTCTACTCCAACAGCTGCTGCCTGTGCTGCCATGTCCGCACCGGCACCATTCTGCTCGGCGTCTGGAACCTGGTGAGCGCGGGGGGCGGCGGTGGCGCCCGCGCCCGGAGCCCCGGGGACCCCGGCCCGCGCCCCCGCTTCGCGTCTCCGCGCCCCAGGTTGGCTCCTGGGTCGGCCTTGGGTTGGGTGACGCCGGCACTAATCCTCCTAAAGTTATATTATTAGAAACTTAATCCTCTGGGCGAGCGAGCCCGCGATCGCCCCGGCTCGGCCAACCTGTGGCGGGGGCGCGGCCAGGGCCCGGAGTTGGGGGCGTCTCGGGGGTGCCAGGGGCCGGGGTGCTCCCGAAAGCTCTGGGCACGGAGCCGGCGGCGGCCGCCCTGGAGCCCCGCAGTTTCCGGTGAAAGTGCTCTCGGGCCAGAGAACTGGGATCTGATGTGCGGAGCACGTGTTTCCCTGGCCTTTCTTTCCTCTTCACAACCGGTGGCTCCTGTTTGGACGGGTCGCGACGGCGCCGGGGGCGGGCCAGGCATTGTGAGCGCAGCGGCCGGGCTTGCACAGCTGCGGGCCCATTCTCCCTGCCCGCGCCGCGTCGGGGTGCAGCCTCCTGCGCACGCTCGGATCCGAGTGGAAACGGTCACACCCGGTGGTTCTCCCCACACGTTTGTTGTAAAGACTCTAGGAAGGGATTTGCTTGTGATTTATTGCCTTTCAATCGGGCCGGGGAAGCCATTTTACACCCACTTACTTTCCTGCCCACTGACAGGTGAGCCTTGTACCTTTCTTAGCAGACACCAAAGGCAGTATGAGTTTATTTTTTGTTTTTTTTTAGGTTGGAACTTTTAAGATCATATTTGTTTGGGGAGCAGTGATTATCAGGGGCAGTGAGGAAGCCTGATGGACTCTTGTCCTGTGCCTGCTCCAGGTTGATGGTGGGCACCGCTCAACTGCACCAACATTAAAGGGGATTCCCTTGCATTTCAGGTTTTGTGACATCACAGGAAGGGTTACAACCAAAACACTTTTCAGTGAATAACACTGCATCAATTGGAAATACGGGAGTAAGATAGCCTATAAAACATTTTATTGAGAATAAATTCTTAATCTTCAGTTCTTTTTTTGTTGATTGATTTTCAGTTTTTTGATACATTATGTTGAATTGTGTCATGTGCCATATTAAGCAAAACATTTCCCAGGCATTTGGTGTTCTCTGCTATTTATAGTTTCAAGTTTTCTCTAGCTAGAGCCTGCCAGAGGACATACAATAGAAGTGTGTGGCCTTGCAAGCTCTCCCCCAGACCTTTGGTAATTTACTTGAGGGCTTACTGTGCAGTGTGAATGCAGATAGCACATCAGCATCTTGGCTGAATCCTGACTTTGCTAAAAGCCACGAAAACGCTATAAATTTAAAATACTGAATCCCAAAAATATTACTGCTTTTGTTAATGATCAAGACAGACTATTTTATACAAATGTCTTATGTCCTTGAAAATGTTCAAATCTGCCGACTTGTAAGTTCGTCGGTGAATGTAATTTGTAAAATCTAGGGCACTGCATTAGGCAAATGTATTGCGAGACCCACAAGAAAAATAAATCTCCTTGAGTCCTATTGTTGGCTGTAAGCCAACCAGACAGTATTGGTGTGATAAAAGGAGAGCACTCTGTATGCTTTGCCTACGACTGTTAGAGCATGCGCTTTGTGGAAAGTAGTTAGTGAGTGCATGTTTTAGCATTCGGAAAAAAAGATAATTGGAAAACTTTCTAGCAGATGTTAGAATGCCACTTGGTAAACCTAATTAATGGGAAACCTGGACATGGTACTGATAGTCTTTATAAAAAAATCTTTTTCATTTCATAAAACAGCTTAGGGGATGCTGGGATAGCTTAGCAAGTTGAGTGCTTGCCTTGCAGCCATGAGGTCCTGGGATCAAGTCCTGGCCCTGGCCTGTGCAAACCCCATGTTCTGGGCTTCAGCGCAGCTGGGAACCACCTTGATGGCTCTGTGGTGAAGGTTCTTGCCTCCCATATGGGAGAACCCGAGTTCAGTTCCTGCCCTGTGGGCCCACACATCCACCTTTGTGGAATGAAACCATGCCACAACTAATGATGTACAACTATGGAGACTGCTCTGGGCCCTCCCCCTTCTTTCTCTCTCTCACCTTCTCTCGAACAATAAACTAAGTCTTAAAAAAAAACAAAAACAAAACAGTTTAGACTTTATTTTTAAGCAGTGAGTTTTCCTCATTCTTTAAAAAAATAGATTTACAGTTTAGATTTTATTTATTTATTTTTTTTTATCTTTTCACATTTATAGAGAGAAATTATCTTTTTGTCTTCAGTGCATATTTATTTCTATTTTACTTTTGACAGATAGAGAGAGAGACAGAGACAGAGACAGTTAGAGAACCGAACTGTGGGAACTCCCCAGTTCAGCATGTGGGTCCTGCCTGGGCCGGAGCCGGGATTCGATCCT
>PVKE010010219.1:0-26406 GCA_004027555.1 Craseonycteris thonglongyai | reverse complement strand
ATTTTATTTTTAAGCAGTGAGTTTTCCTCATTCTTTAAAAAAATAGATTTACAGTTTATTGTTTGAGGGGAGGTGAGAGAGAGAGACAGAAAGAAAAAGAATGGGGGAAGGCCCAGAGCAGTCTCCATAGTTGTACATCATTAGTTGTGACATAGTTTCATTCCACACAGGTGGATGTGGGGTTGATCATGGTGGGTACCAAACTGGGGGCCTCCTGCATGGGAGGCAAGAACCTTTGCCACTATCTCGGAGATTACAAGCTGCGCCACAATTCAGCATATGGGTTTGCATGGGCTGGGGCTGGGATTTGATCTCGGGCACTCGAGGTTGAAAGGCAAACACCCTGTTGAGCTATCCTGTCACCCCCTCCCTCATTCCCTTAAATACAGGGTTCAGCAGAAGTAACACCCCTTTTTTATGAGCTGGTAATCTATACCAAATCTTGTATTACAAAGTCATAAGCGTGTAATATTGTAACATAACAATTTCACATTCAAGTACACCATACTACTTTAAAAAGAGTGCTACTTCTGCTGGATCCTGTATAATTTGGTTATCCAAAACTTTGATTGATGTGAGCCATTTTAAGCTGAGGGAGCCACGCCCCTGAAGAACAAGGCACCTCTCTCCCCTTCCCCACCCCTCCCACCTCTCAAGGGGCAGTTTTTCAGTGAAAAGGGAAGGGAAGGATTGTGTGTAGATACTCAAACAAGAGTCTACTAGAAAGTCTCTCTTCCTTAAGTAAGAAGTGATTACCTGTTATGCCAGATAGGTAAAGGGCATTTGTTCTTACCACCACTGTTTGCTAAGGTCCATTGTGCCAGGTTCTGTACTAGATGCTTTGTGTAAGCTTAACTTTTACATATTCCGGGTGAGGTAATTTTTTTTATTCCCATTTTATAGGTGATAACAACAAGGCTAAAATAGCTTAGGTGATCTACGTAAGGTACCTGGTTGGTTTGTAGTCTGAGTGATGTTGTAGTCTGTCCTGATCTACTGTTTTTCCCTTTTTAAAGTCTGTTTGTTTTGTTTTTGCCTTAGAATAATAAAGTTTTTCTTAGTCTAGTGACAAAGCATATTGATTTCAGGTATTTATATATTAGAGATCCTTTTTTGTTTGTCTTTGTTTTATTTTTCCTTTTATTGAGGCATAATTTACATATGGTGAAATTCACATATATTCAGTGTATAGTTCATTGAGTTGGCAGTGCACACACGTGTGTAACCCACACCCCTAGAGAACATTCCAAAACCCCAGAAAGCTCCCCTGTGCCTCTTTCCAGTTAGTCCTGGCCACACACATCCCCCCCACCCCACAGGTGAGTTTTACTTATTTATATAAGTGGAATTATACTGCTTATATACTTTTGTATCAGGTTTCTTTCACTTGGCGTAACCCATCATGTTGTTGGAGTATATTAGTAGCTTGTTCTTTTTTATTGCTGAGTATTAGATCACAATTTGTTTATCATTGCCAGGTGATAGACATTAGGATTGTTTCCAGTTTGGGGCTATTATGGATAAACCTGCTCTGAACATTCTTGCACAAGACTCTTCGTGGGCATATCTGTTTTTATTTCTTTTGAGTAAATACCTAGGAATAGAATTGCTGGTCATTGGGTAGATGTATGTTTAACTTTATAAGAAACTGCTAAGCAGTTTTGCAAAGCAGCTCTGCCATTTTACATTCCAACCGGCAGTGTATGAAGTTCCACTTGCTCCATATCCTTGGTAACACTTGGTGTTGCCAATGTTTGTAATTTTAGCCATTCTGGTGGGTGTGTATTGTTTAGCTCATAGTGGCTTTCATATGCATTTCCTTATGACTAATGACATGGACCAGTTTTATCTTTGTTTATTGGCAAATCATGTATCTTCCTTTGTGAAGTGCTATTTATTGACACCCCCCCTGCTTTTTATTGGGTTTTGTCTCTTTTTTTCTTATTATTTTGTAAGAACTCTTTATATATTTTAGATATCAATCCTTTTTTTATATACTTGTGAATATTTTCTCCCAATGTGTGGCTTGCTTGCTCCTTTTCTAAAGATTTATTTTTATTGTGTTTTTGACAGAGGGAGAGAGACAGAGAGAAGGGGGCGGGTCCAGAGCAGTTGTCATAGTTGTACATCATTAGTTTTTGATATAGTTTCATTCCACAGGTGGGCGCGGGGCTGCACAGGGCAGGGACCAGGCTAGGGGAGGCATGTTCCCATGAGCCGGGGGCCTTCCACACGGGAAGCATGCCCAGGACAGAAGCCAAACAGGGGGCCTCCCACATGGGAAGCTTGCCCCGGCAAGAACTGAATTGGGAGCACACTCCAGTTCAGCATATAGGTCCACATGGGCCGGCGCCAGGATTTGATCCTTGAATGCTGGGGCTGCAAAGCGAGCACTCAACCCGCTGAGCCAATCCCGCTTCCCCTCTTCTCCTTTTCTTAATGGTATTGCTCAGAAGATTTCCTGGGGCCAAAGAGACCAAAGAAAGAGGCTGCCAACTCCAGCATTACATCATGCGTCTATTTAAGGGAACTTCCATACCAGGGGTCTTGGGAGGGTTCGAGACAATGTAGATATCCTCCATAGCACATGGCAGTTGCTAAAGAATTGGATAGAACAAGGCAGGATGGATAGGGGTCCTGGGGCATGACTCACCCCAGACATGGGGAAAATGCCTTACATGCTTGTGTGGGGCAGAGCAAGGGCCTGTTCCAGGAACCAGCATGCCTGGGGCACAGGGGCAGGGTCTGTCAATCAGTCTCTGCGGGGATTTATGGGAAGCAGTCTCTGTCTGGCTTGGATCTAGCTGGACCTAGCTTGAGGGCCCAGCAATAGTTGTGCCATGGAACAGTCTCTCCTCCATGGGTATATTGATGAATAGGAGTTTTTAATTTTGATTAAATTAAATTTGTCTTTTTTTTTTTTCTTTTATGGTTAGTGCTTTCTGTATTTTAAGACATGTCTATGTACCTCAAAGTTGTAAAGACATCCTCTTACACTTTTTTAGAAGCTTTATGGCTTTAGCTTTTATATTTATATCTGTGATCCATGTCAAACTAGTTTTTCTATTAAAATGTGAGATGGAGGTTTGTATGTGTTTATTTTAAAAGGCAACGTAATCACTTAACCTAAAAAAGTTGAATTATCACATAATCTTTAATGTCTGCAAACATTTTTGGAAAGACAAGTAAAGTAAGATGCTCATTTGTCTTCACAGAGAATGTCTTGTCCTGGTTTCTAGAGAGATCGTGACATGAAAAAAATGCTCAAAGCAGACTGATTGCTATATAGTCTCTCTTTTTTTCAATAAAACTTCGTGTTCTAAAACTGAATCCCTGAACTCCCTCTCCAAATTTGCCCATCCTCTAGTCTGTCTTTCACTATCTGTCTGCTCTCCAGCTAGGTATCTGACCTTAATCTCTTCCTTTATTCTATCTCCATGTCCTGTTGATTTTTGTTCTGCCTCCTGATTACTTCCTTATTCTGTGCTGATATTCTCACTACTTGGGCTCTCATTAGCACCCACTTGGCTGTTATAATGGTCTCATAACTGGTCTTTCTGCTTCTATCCTTGCCATTGATAATCCATCACCCTCCTCCCCTTTTCCTAGGCCTATTGTAGATTCAGTTTTCAGAGGTATTTTTCTCAGTCACAAATATGAACTTGTACAATCTCACTCCTGAAAAACGTTGGCTCATTATCCCAGGATGGTCTTTGTGTATTTCATGACCTGTGTGTTTCAAGCCAACTTAAATTAGCTTTAACAATTAGCACAGTGGGCGGGGCCCCATGTTTTTTCCCTCTCGCAACCCCTTCCCTTTCAGGTTACCATATCCTCCTATTGGATACAAATGGCTGCCGTATTTGCCAGTCAATACTTAAGCCCTAAATCTGGAGATTCATTCTGATTTGACAAACTTGAGTTGTCTGTGCATCCATGAACCAGAGGCATAGGATTATGTGACTAGAATATACTGATGAATGTAGGTCTAGGATATTCTCCCCTTTGAACTATGGATTAGGAAGGATGTGAGTTGGAGTGGGATTAACTTTAGTTAAAACACCAAGTTGAGAGCTGAAGGCTGAGTAATTTCCCCCAGAAAATCGACAATTTTCTTGGGAGGAGGAGGGAGTAATGTTTGGAGGACAATAAAAAATTCTTCTGGAGTATGTTTTACTATCAGGACCTGAATTTTTCTTGACACACTCAAGCATACTTTTCCTCTTGTAATTTTCTTCATTGTTTTACCAGGGGTTTTCTTAGTGTGTTTTAAAAATGATACTGGTAGTTTAATGCATCTGTCATTGACACTAGAGATGAGTCATCTTTTTGTGCATATTATCCTCTTTATTATCATCTAAGTTTATGTTAGGAACTAAGTCATTAAGCAAATATACAAGGGCTGTCCAGAAAGTATCCAGCCATGTAACTGTTCTTATATTGACAATGGCTGGATTTTTTCCAGACTGCCCTCCTATACTGAATGACTCTTTGTGTCAGATACTATTTATAGGATAGGATAGTTGGCCATATATCCGATTATAAAGGATGAAAGAGCTTAGAGTAGCTGGTCTCATTGGCTTTATGACCTGGCCTTTCAAATAATCAGCTAGTTCACTTTGAAAGTCACAGCTTGCTTGTGTACCTAAGCCTGATAAAGTTTCTTTGTATCCTGGGAAGTTGTGGTTGCAAGTACTATTGGTTTTTGTCTGGGTAGTAACACTAGACAGTAAACTGACATCTTGTATTTGTAGAGTGATTGATAATTTTTAGTGGGCTTTTTCACATTTATTCTTATTTAGACCTCAAAGCAACCCTAGGGTCAGGCACAGTAGGTGTTGTAATATGCTCATTTAAGATTAATAGTGTCTTTCCAGCTGTCAGATTCTGTAACTTGGTTGGTAAGTCCAGGGTAAACCATGAACTAATTCATAGCACTGAGGTAATCTTTATTGCTAGGGTTTTCCCTACTATATTAGATTGTAAAAGACTGAACTACTAGTCTGAGGAGTTTGGATATTATTCTGTAGGAAGTGGGGAGGCACTGCAGAATTATGAACAGGATAATAGGATGAAAGCAGTTTTTAAGGAAGATTAAAATGTCAGGCTGTTTTAGATAGATAGCAAACCAGAAAGAGAATATTATAGTGCTCCAGATATGAGATAAAGCAGGTTCTGTTCTTTCCAGTCTCTCATTTGCTAATGATGTGAATAATATGGATGGAAATTTTTATTGGTTCGTGAATGATACTAGTCTCTCTTGCCACTCAGAATTTCTCCCTCTGGGGAAGCTGGGATGGCTCAGTTGGTTGAGTGCTTGTCTTGCAGCCTCGGAGTCCAAGGATCGAATCCTTCTTGGCCCTGGCCCATGCTGACCCATATGCTGAACTGGGGTGTGTCCCCGGTTCAGTTCTCACTGGGATGTGCCTCCCATGTGGGAGGCCCCTGGCCCAGTTCCTACCCTGCACCACCCCTGGAATGAAACTGTAGAAAACTAATGATATACAACTATGGAGACTGCTCTGGTTCCTCCTCCTCCTCTGTATCTCTCTGTCAAAAACAATAAAAATAAATCTTTAAAAAAAAAAGAATTTCTCCCTCTGAATTCAGGAATAAAATATATTTAGAAAAGGAGAGTTACTGAAATTTTGAGATCTCTAATGAGCTATTTTTAAAAATTACAGGTGCCCCCCCCCCAAAGGATGAATGTCAATTATATAAAATATTGGTTGGTGAAGATTCATTGGCATTTAATATCTTTTTAGCTTTTGTTGCACATTATGATAGATTTTCAGAACATTTTAAAGATGGGCTGGCCAAGAATTAAATTAAAGATTGCCATTAAAGCTGTTTATTAATATCAATATTTCTGGGACCCACTTTAAGTGTATCTACTTTAACTAAAAAACATTAAGTATTGAAGTTGTTACCATGAGTTTTGCACTATGATGTGTGTAATGTTTAACCAAGTGGGTAATGTATCTGTTTTGTCAGCTTACTTTGAATCTTTGCCAGGAAGGAAGAGGCCACAGTTTTCCCTTCCACTCTACCGTCTCTGGGCAGGCACATTATTTTTCATGAAGGGATATTGCTAGAAATAATATGTGAGCCCTAGCAGCACAATTCACTGCTTTCTCCTCTTACTCCCAGCTCCATTGGCTTTTAGTAGAGCTTCTGGAGCCTTGGTAAGGATTCTTAAAGAGCTATAGACTGGTTAACCCATTTTACTTGAAGCAAAATAAAAATTAAGCAAAGATCACATTTCACTTGCTCTTAATAAACTTTTAAAGGTTTAGCGTTGCCTCTGTGCACTTGCAGCTTCTAAGGAAAATATTATTTCTCTGGGAAATATGTGGAGGCCAAAAAAATGTTAGAGGAGATACAATTTCAAATTATTAGTAAAAATAAGCTTCTTTCTTTTATTAACTTGAGCTGCTAAAATTACATGGCTTGTAGGATCCATGGTGCAGAGATGGTGAAGCAGTAATATGTGACACATAGTGGGTACTGACATTGTGTTGACTAATAGAAGGTTTGGGTGTTGCAGGAAGCGACACCCAGAGGAAGGAGATTTCATTAGCCGGCTGAGCAGGCGGGACTAGTAGCACCTAAGCACGGACTCTCCATAGTTAGATTCCTTACAGCTTATATACCGGTACCCTTTTCAGTATCCATGTGATTGGAGTGTGATTCAGTTGTCTAGGGTCCTCCGTATTTCTCATGACTCAAGGTGGGGAGGGGGATAGGGGCAGACCTTGCACATGGGGTGAGCTTGCTGACTAGGATTTTCTGAGAACTGTTTGTTCTCGTCCTTGATTTCTATAATTGCTGGCTGGTCTTGATTTCTTTAATTGCTGGCCTTTCTGAGACGCAAAGACTTCTTATCTCTTGGCCTTGTGTTTGCAAGAGTCTCCAGGAGGCCCCTTCTGTAATCTTTTACAGTTCCTCCTCTCTCAGGGGGTTGCAAAAATGGAGGCATTATAGGCTGGAAAAAAAAAAGCACTTCAGGGTCACCTATGGAAGACCAAATGGGATGCCTCAGAATTAGGCCATTTTTTTAGTGAACCCTCAGCCTTCCTGGACCAGAGATTGAATCTTGTTGATGCCCTGAAGTTGAATGGCTGACTCACACCAATTCAGCTCATAGCAGACAAACACATAAAACTAGAATGCCAATTTATTAATATTCAGTGGGGAGACAGAATCATCACTGAATTGAATACTCTTATCCTTAGGCCTGTGTATTTCTTTCCTTTAGAGGACACTAAGTTATGGTTGTAGAGTGGTTTGAGTACTTAGTACCTTTTCATGACAATAGCCTGGTAAGTCCAGCTTCACAGAAGAGGTAACATTCAGGACTAAAAAGATCAAGTCTCCAGATGGTGACTCTGTGTCTTCTTCCAGCTATGCTTAGAGAGGAGGGTTTGGTTCTTAGTCCTTTGCTGAAGTCTCCGTTTTGATCATCCCACCTTGACCTAGAGCTGCTGGTCTTGTTTCTCTTCCTTTTTAAGGTAGGATTAAAGTAGGATTCTTTGATGTATTTTCTCCTTTGTGTTAATATTTACTTTAGCCTCTGTGGTATAAATAGAGCTGCTGTAACAGTGATGTAAAAATGCATACTTTAGTTTATTTCTCTCATGTTAATAGTCTGGAGAGGGTTGGCTGACTGTGTTAAGAGAGGCCACCCAGAGCTGGTGGGGCAGCTCGGTATGCAGATTTCTTCAGTAGGGCTAATGGGGCTGCTTCATTACATGGTTGGAGAGAATTTGCAGCACCTTGTTTGTGTTCTGGCCTGCTAGCGGGGAGAAAGAGTACCTAGAAGACAGAAAGCTTAATTTTTTTAAGTATATGACATGGAAATGGTACACATAGCTTTTACTTATTTATATATCCCAGTAGCCAAAAGTAAGACATGACCTAGCTGCAAGGAGCTCTGGGAGATGTTATCTTTAGCTGGGCATTTATGTGTCCAGATGAAAGATGGGGGCGGGGGGGAAGATTGGGAGGGTATCTATTATATTAGTTTGGCAAGTTACCTAAGGGCAGCCTTCTTTCTAAGATCTTGTGCACAGTGAGCAACCCGTACTAATAACAGGTGGCTTTGATTCCAGTCTGCAAAACAGTATTTGTTAGTTATCAGTAGTACTTCAGTTATCCTCTTTAAATTGGAGTTAATAATTGTAAAAATAGTTATTAAAAGGTATCACAAAACAATTTAAACAAGTTATAAAAATAGATATCACTATGGATGAAACTAAGTAGTTTTGAAATGTGAAATCTTTTTCCCCAAGATATGCTCCATGAATGGCATTTTTTTTTCCAAAGATTTATTTTATTGTTTGAGAGAAGGTGAGAGAGAGAGAGAGAGAGAGAGAGAGAGAGAGAGAAAGAGAGAGAGAGAGAAAGAGAAAGAGAGAAGGAAGGAGGGCCCAGAGCAGTCTCCATAGTTGTACATCATTAGTTGTGACATAGTTTCATACCACACAGGTGGATGTGGGGCTGCATGGGGCAGGAACTGAACTGGGGGCCTCCCACATGGGAGGCAAGAACCTTCAAGGACATCCCAGTGGTTACCAGTTATGCTGCAGTTCAGCATATGGGTTTGCACGGGCTGGGGCCAAGATTCAATTTCCAGACCTAATGGTTGTAAGGCAAGCGTCCAATCTGCTGAGTTATTCTGGCATCCCCATGAATGGCGTTTTTAATTAGTGATTTTAAATAATTTTTTAAAAGATAAAATGAAGGTCACATGAATAGCAATTTCATTATGAAAACACATATAGTTTTCTGTATAAGACATAAAATGGAGCTAGCTTATGGATCAGAAAACTGTAACTTCTTATTGATGAGGACTTCCCATCTTGAAAGTAATTGTAGAGAATTTAAGGCTAGGTGGTACGTTGATGCTTATTTATTTTCTTTCTTCCCTTCTTCCCTCCCTCCTTCCATTATTCCTCCTCTAACAAGATTTTGTTGAGAGCTTCCTGTGTGTTAAGAATTGTGGTAGATATTGGCAATGCAATGATAATTTAGAATAGACCCGGTCCTTGCCAACATGGAATCTATGGTCTAGTAGAAAAAATACATATTGATTAGTAATAATTATATATTAATTAGTAATTATGCAAATAAATACTGGAAAATATTTGTGATAAGTACTACAAAGGAGAATGTGTGGCATTGTGACAAGACATATAGGAGAGTTTGGGGATGGAGGTGGCAGTATTGGAGAGCCTGACAATCTTTGTCTTTATCTGGAAAAATTAGTCCACTTACATTAACAGTAATTATTAATATATTAGGACTTACTTCAGTCATCATTTTTTTTTAAGATTTATTTTATTGTTCTTGACAGAGACAAAGAGAGACAGAGAGAAGAGGGAGGACCCAGAGCAGTCGCCATAGTTGTACATCATCAATTTTTGACATGGTTTTGTTCCACACATGTGGGCAAGGGCTGTGCAGGGTGGGAACTGGGCAGGGGACGTCCTGCATGGGAGGCACACACCCTCAAGCCAGGGGCCAAACCAGGGGTCGAGAACCAAACTGGGGGCCTCCTGCATGGGAAACACACCCCAGTTCAGCATATGGGTCTTCGCAGGCCTGGGCTGGGATTTGATCCTTGGTCCCTGGAGCTGCAAAGTGAGCGCTTAACTCGCTGAGCCACTCCAGCTTCCCCAGTCATTTCTTACATTTTAGTGTCTTTTTTAAAGCACCTCAATCTATATAATCTCTATATAAACATCTCTTTGTCCATTGGTCTTTTTTTTTTCAATACTGAAAATGTGGATTGTTTTCTTTTGTACCTCATACCTGCTGTCCAGGATCACTACCCTTCTGTCTGAAGTATGTATTTTTTAAGTACTTCAGTGAGTATATCTGTTGGTGGAAAATTCTGACAGCTGTTCTTTGCAAATATCTTTACTTGACCCTCATTCTTGAAAGATATTTTTGCTGGATATACAATCCCAGGTTGACAGTTATTGTAACTTAATTCACTGAAGCTCTCATTCCCCTGTCAGAATTTTAACTTATGCTTTGCTGCTGAGAGGTCAGTTGTCATTCTTACTGACAGTCGTTTCTGATTCATTAGGTCAGGTGGGTCTTGAGGTACCGTACTCAGGAAGAAGCTCTGGGACCTAATTGAGCTGCTGCTCTGCAGACCACACCTTGGTGACAGTGGTTCAGTGGGCTCATGCATTCCTTAGACTCTTGCCTCTCTAGTTAAAACTTTGACTATGAGTTTTTATTTCTTCAAAAGGTTATTGAAAGGAACAAGTAACTAACTGATGGCTTGGCGATAAGAGCCAAAGTATAGCCATAAGGAACACACTTTAAATTAATAAGAGAGAAATGCCATAGAGCTTTTTTGAAAATGTTTTAAAAGTTAAGTTAGTAAATTATAATGGGAGACTTCTTTGATTCCTTTATTTTTACCTAAGAATATTTCTTTGCCTGTTTTTTCCCACACCAGAAGTTTAGAAGTTAAATGAGAGTTTCTCAAATATTAATCTTCTTAATATTGATTGTAAAGTATATAAACAAGAATAGATTATTTAAGGTATTTGTGTATTTACATGAGTAACAAATAAATTAATCATTTACTAGATAATTTTTTTCTTTTTTTTTTAGATTTATTTTATTGTTTGAGAGGAGAGAGAAAGAGAAGGGGGAGGGCCCAGAGCAGTCTCCATAGCTGTACATCATTAGTTGTGACATAGTTTCATTCCACACAGGTGGATGTGGGGCTGTGTGGGATGGGAACTGAACTGGGGGGCTCCTGCAAAGGAGGTGAGAACCTTTGTCACCAGCTCAGCAGTTACCAGTTGTGCTGCGGGTCAGCATATGGGTTTGCATAGGCGGGAGCCAGAATTTGGTCCCTATACCTTGTGGTTGCAAGGCAAGCGCTCAACCTGCTGAGGTATCCTGGCATCTCTAGATATTCTTTTCATTAATTTACTTTGACAATAGTTACTGCAAATGATCTGCAGAGGCCATCTACTTTTGAAGTAATATACTTTTTTCTTTTAAGTAAAAATAACAGTATTAGACATTGACATCACCTTTAAGAATTTTCCATCACCTAGATTCATAGTAATGACTATATATGGCATACATTTTATGTATGGAAAAGAGAAAACGTTATTCAACAGTTTAGTATTATGATTATAAAACATTTCTGTATGTAAGAGATGTTTAGATTATAATATATCGTTGCATATGATTTTAATTTGACAGTTGGCTGTTTAAGAAGTTAGCCAACAAGTTATACTTTAACAGATTTTTGTTCTAGAATTGCAAAATGTTTCAATTCTAGAAGTATACTTTTAAAAAACGATTTATTGTTTTGACAGAGAGAGAAGAGGGAGGGCCCAGAGCAGTCTCCATAGTTGTACATCATCCTTTTTTGACATGGTTTCATTCCACACAGGTGGGCGCGGGGCCGTGCAGGGACGGAACTGGTCTGGAGGCCTCCCTAATAGGAGGCACACCCCCACGCTACAGGCACAAGCCGAACCGGGGGCCTCCCACATGGGAAGCTCAGCCCGGTGGTAACTGAACTGGGGACCTCCCACATAGGAAGAACATCCGAGTTCAGCATGTGGGTCCACATGGGCCGGGGCTGGGACTCGATCCTCAAAAGTGTTCAACCCGCTGAGTCATCCCAGCTTCCCCTAGAAGTGTAATTTTTTTTCCCTCCAATTTCCAAATCTGTTTTTGTTTTAGGGTGTATTGAATGTATTGCTATTTTGTTAGGGAAAAAAAAAAAAAAGAAAAAAAGAAAATTTAACTCTAAAGTACAATATATCACCACTTTTTGAATGGAATACAAAATTTATATTCTAATGGTTATATCTGTACTATGTCTTCAATTTTATTCGTAAAGACATTCTGTTTTATGAGTTTCACTTTGGTGAACAGCTATAGGAATAAAGTATTTTATATATTACAACTAAACAGGAATAAATAATACAATTACTTCAGTCTTTCAAAGTATATCTTATGCTAATCCAAGTTGCAATTGGATGGTTACAAATAAGGATTAATAGACTTAATGAATAGAGCATACTAGAACACAAAGAGCACCATGTTTGCCTCACTAAAAATTAATTTAACCATTTTGCACTGTATATTTTCTCTTCTCTTTTCCAGATGTCGGGCTTCTAATTCTCTAGTACTTGATTATTCTTTCATACACAAAGTTTAGGTCCTGATAGTCCATCCTAAAGGAGGCTTTGGGCTAGGCTTATCTCTTCACATTCAGAGATCCAGAATGTTCTTTAAGACATACTTATTCTTCCCATTCATGCCCGCCACCACTCCCAAGTTTCCCAGAGGCCCTTTGGAGTACATTCCTCATTCTGGCCTTGTTAGGGCACCATCCTAACAGACATCTTTCTCATTTATCATCAGGACCCAGTATTCTTAAGAGTATATAATGATGTCTCAGCCTGAGAATGCAGATCACAACCCAACCAAACCCATTCAAGATATTGCGATTCCTGCTGCTGAGATGGCAGATCAGTTTATGTTGCTTGCCAACCTCCTGTCACATAGAGAATGGCTGTCTGGACACTCCCTTGAAAAGAATTCTGAGCCTGCTGCCCAGGGACTGGTTGGTGGAGTCGGCCAGGCCTTGTGGATGTAATGTGGTGACTTCTTGCGAGGGGGCCTGGGTGACTGGAAGGAGCATGCATGGCATTTAGAATCAAAAGACCAATGATTGAGTCTCAGCTAAAAATGAAATGCGTTTGATCAGGTCTCTGAAGTCTGAGTCCTCATCTGTAGAATGGTGTCCTAGGGGAGGCAAAACTACTTCAGTAATATTAAATGACATGTGTAGTGATTTGTTGATTTACTTCATCACCCATGTGGAAGACCTACTGAAAGGATGGCACCGGGGGCTGCAAGGTCAATTAGAAAGCCCTCATTGAATTTAGGGTAAAGAAAATATCTCCACTGTATATTTTTTAATTTTGCCTATTAAAATGGGGCTCTAATAAAAGTACAACTTCCATTTTCCTGCTTCAACTTTTCCCCTCACAGTATGTAACCTGGAGACTGCTTTTGGATTTATAGCTTCCGTAACTTAAAATATTGGCTGAAATTATAATCTAATTCAAAGGACTAGCAAGAGTGGCTCATTTTTATGCTTTTGTTTCCTTGGACTTTGTCTTAATACTTAATTCTTAGTCACTTAGCCTGATACCCAAAAATTAATTGTGCTGTAATTTCTCAAGATTTCTAGGGGAAGCCAAGATGGCTCAGTGGGTTAAGTGCTCACTTTGCAGCCCTGGGGACCAAGGATCGAATCCTGGCCCCGGCCTGTGCGGACCCATATGCTGAACTGGGGAGTGCCCCCAGTTCAGTTCTCACCAGGGTGAGACCCTGGCCCAGTTTCTGCCCTGTGCAGCCTCATGCCCACCTGTGGAATAAAACTATGTGGAAAAACCAATGATGTACAACTATGGAGACTGTTCGGGGCCCTCCCTTCTCTCTGTCGGTGTACCTCTCTCTCTCTCTCTCTCTCTCTCTCTCTCTCTCTCTCTCTCTCTCTGTGAAAAACAATAAAATTAAATCTTAAAAAAAAAAAAAAGATTTCTAAACGTCTGTTCATTTCTGTTGTTAATAGTGTCACCTCCCTACTAAATCTATCAACTGTCACCTCCTTTGCTCCATTAGTATAGTATAATATTTCACTCTGAATGGAGCATCCAATTTATTTTCCCCTCTAGACAATAGGCTACCTCGAGAGGTTTGCAATAATATATGATCAGTCACATAGTGCTGAGCATATATTTGTTTCATAACATAATTTTTGGATAATTGAATTAATGAATGTTATTTATTTTACTTGGCCATTGATGTGTGCTTACCCCACCGAAATACTAATCCTTCAGGGCAGGGACCATGTTTTTTGTTGTTGTTGTTCCTTTTAAGATATTTTTTGGGGGGAAAGCGGGGATGGCTCAGCATGTTGAGCGCTCACTTTGCAGCCCTGGGGCCTGAGGATTGAAGTCCTGGCCCCAGCCCGTGAGGACCCATGTGCTGAGCTGGAGTGTGATTCCCATGCAGGAGGCTCCCAGTTTGGTTTGCGCCCTCTGGTTCGGCCCCTGGCTTGAGGGGGATGCCTCCAATGTGTCTCAAAAACAATCAAATAAATCTTAAAAAAAAAAAGATTTATTTTTTATTGTTAGAGAGAGAGAGAGAGAAGGGGGAGGGCCCAGGTCAGTCTCCATAGTTATACATCATTAGTTTTGACATGGTTTCATTCCATACAGATGGATGTGGGGCCACGCAAGGCTGGAACTGAACTGGGGACCTCCCACATGGAGGCGCGTCCCAGTTCAGCATATGGGTTTGCACGGGCTGCAGCCGGGATTCAATCCCAGACCTTGCAGTTGCAAGGCAAGCACTCATCCTGTTGATCCATTCCAGCATCCCAGGGACCATGTTTTATTCATTTTTATATAATCCAGTTTGAAGCAGAGTGCTGAGCATAGTAGGTAAACTAATTTAGTCAGTTTCTTAGGCAAATAGAATTTTATGATGAATCTGATTTTTCAATATATTTACCACAATTGTTTGACTTGAAATAGTAAGTGTCAGAAATTTATTTCAATATCAGAGCAGGGCCCTGTAGGCAGGGGTTTATTTGAATAAGAAAGCACAGTTAGATTAGAATTCTTAAGTTTTATTTAAAGAAATTTCAGGTAAAATGTTCAAACTTTTATTTCATTTTGATTTTCCCATTGAAGTTGGACCCAAATGAAAGGCACATCTGCCATTAATAGATTTTAGAAACAATTTCTAAATATTTGAGTACAAAACTTAGCCAAGTAGCTGAGAACAGCATTTCAGATTACAATGTATATTTTTACTTCTAACCATTTTTACTGTGAATATTACATACAAAGTATGAGCAGCTCAGTTATCACTAAGCAAACACCCATGTGTCTACCACCTTAAAGGTTACTCTACGGATTGCAACATACATCCTTGACTTCTTAAAATCTTACATTAATTGGTACTTCCATTCTCTTCCTGGACAAGGCAAGGACTGACAGTTCAATTCCAATATACCCCCTTGATTTATATGCTATTATTGTGTATTTTGGTTCTATTTATAAATGTACTCATAAGTCATTATTGTTGTATGTTGTCAATATTCAGTTGCCAACATAATTATCATTTTTGTAGTACTTTATTGCTTTGTACTTCGGCAACCTTCTATCTGGTATCATTTTATTTTACCCAAGGAACACCCTTTAAATGCTTTTTTGTTTATTTGTTTTTGTTTTGACAGAGAGAGAGAGAGAGATACAGAGACAGAGACAGAGAGAATGGGGAGGGCCCAGAACAGTCTCTATAGTTGCACATCACTGATTTTTCCACATAGTTTCATTCCACAGGAGGGCAAGGCTGCACAGGGCAGAAACTGGGCCGGGATTTCACCCCAGTGAGAACTGAGCTGGGGGCACTCCCCAGTTCAGCATATGGGTCTGCACGGGCCGGGGCCGGGATTCAATCCCCGGTCCCCAGGGCTGCAAAGTGAGCGCCTAACCCACTGAGCCATCCTGGCCTCCCCGCCTTTTTTTTTAGCTGCTGAGCTGCTAGTGACAAATTACTCCATTTTGTCTGAAAGTGTCTTTGTTTCATTTTCATCCTTGAAGAATATTTTTTTTTTACTTGATATGGAATTGTATGTAGGCATTTCCTCCCCAGCATTTTGGAGATGTAACTTGATTGCCTTCTTGCTTCTTTTGTTGTTTGTAAAGCTAGCTGTCTGAATATTTTCTTCTGTCTTATCCCACTCATTGATTTTCTTGCAATTGTGTCTGATAGGTTAAACCCATTCATTGAATTCTTGGTTTGACTATATTGTTTCATTCTAGAGTTGCTATTCTATTCAAATCTGTCAAGTCCTTTTTATTTTTTAATGATTCTTTTTCCTGCCAAAGGTCTCCTTCTGTTTTATCCTGCTCTCTTAGAATATCAGAAGCATACCGGTAGTCACTTTAAAGGGTGTGCCCATTAACTTCAATATTTAGAGCACCTATGGTCTACTTCTGTTGTCTGTTTCTGCTGGTTGTTGTTAGCATCCTGTCTTCTGTTTCTTGTATTATGAACAATGTATTTGAAAAACTGAAGAAATAATTTGAGTCATAGAGCGATATCTTTCTCCATTAAGGATTTTAATAGCTTCTTACAGGGCTCTAACATCTGGGTGTCCCCTTACTCCAATATTAGGATTCAGATGATGCAAAGCTAGGCTGCGTCCCTATAAAGACTTGTCTACTTCTGGTTCACCTTCATCCTATGGCTCACTATACCCCTTCAGGTTTGTAATGGCAAAGGCTTGAGGAATTTTGCCCTCCCCTACCACCTAGCAAGCAAGCCCTGTACCCCAGCTTTTCACACCCTGCCCTAGCAAAACTCAGTGCCGCTTGCTCCAAGTTTTTAGCTCTCATCCGTGTTTTCTGCAATCAACAACTGCTCCCAGGGACATTTCTGCCTTCTTCTGGATCTTAGCCCAGTACTTACTCACTTCCTTGTTAGCTCTGTAATGCCTTCTCAGAGACATTTGTTTATATTTTGTCCAGATTGCTGGTTGTACTCAGCGAAAATATTGGTTTGTATTACCTACTTCACTATTATTTTAAGTGGCAGATCCCTTAATTACTCTGACATTTCTACTCGTTATACCTGTCTCCAAGTTTTGACTTGAATGCCCAGCCAGATTTGTTTATTGGTCATCTTCTTGCTATTAATTGCTTCTCTTTAATCAGGTTTAATAATAACATTCTGTTACATATTTTATATTAAAAATATATTTGAAGACTTAAATAAATTTTCTTGACTCTTAAAAGCAATTATGCTCATGTTAGACACTCTGGAAAATACAAAAAGGTATAATGATAATTAAAGGTACAAGTCATCTGCAAAGCTACCACCTGGTTTATAACATTGTATGTTTTAGGGTTTTTAGTCCATTGTTTATGCATGTGAGCCTCTTACAATTGTATGTAATAAAATTAGAATCATGTAACATTTTAGACTATAGTTTTCACTTAATATTTATATACTGGGAATGTTTTCTTGTCTTTAATATATTTTTTAAAGATATATTTTGTTGTTTGAGAGAAGGTGAGAGAAGAGGGGAGGGCCTAGAGCAGTCTCCATAGTTGTACATCATTAGTTGTGACATAGTTTCATTCCACACAGGTGGATGTGGGGCTGTTCAGGGCAGGAACCAAACTGGGGACCTCCCACATGGGAGGTGAGGACCTTTGCCACCATCCTGGCGGTTACCAGTTGCACTGCAGTTCATCATGTGGGTGTTTACAGGCTGGGGCTGGGATTTGACCCCCGGACCTCGAGGTTGCAAGACAAGCACTCAACCTGCTGAGCCATCATTAATTCTGTCATGCAATATTTTTTAATGTGATTTTTAATGCTTACTTAGTATTCTGTTAATTTGACTGTGATATTATTTACCCGTTCTCCTACTTTTACTTCACGTTTTCATTATAGGTCAGTCTACAGCAATCATTTTTGGACACATATTTCTGGGCCAGTTTCTGTTGATTGTGTCATCACCCCCTCAGTGGGTTTGGGTGTTCTTAGGTTTCTTTTATTGAGGCTTGTAACAAGTGAGCTGACAATTACATTTTACATTTTCAGTAGATTGGATTTAAGCAGCAGGTCTCATATTCATTCAGGCTCTGATGTAGGAGTTAGGGGTGAAGATCTTTGGAGAAAATACAAGGGCCCAAACTCCACTTAAATAATTGGACAGAGGGTGAATTTATTTACATATGGAAGTAATCATTGTCAAGAACAAGGAAAAAATATGTTACACCACAGGAACACTTTGTAAAGAGAACAGGAACGGTTTGTACACAACCTACCAGAAGGGACAACGAAAGTCCAAATGCAACTGAACATTAACTGGATGAGAAAATAAATATGCTTTCTCTTTCCTTTCATCTAGATGAGCTGTAGTCATTGCATAATCTGCTCCTGGCAAGTCTCACCATGTTCTTGGTTCTCATTTGTGGTGACATTTTATTCTTGGTCTGAATGGATGAGCGGGTGATTTCCATTTTCTGTCTTTTGGGAAATACTTCTTATCCAGCGTTCTTGGGGCTTTGACTTGTATTTCACCTTTTCCATCCAACTGTGTTTAGATGTTGTGCTGTCTAGTACCAGCCCCTCCCCCTTTGCACAGACCTAGGTCCTGGGGAATACCTGGGTTTACATCATCTGTGGTGTGCCAAATTCTTGTCCAACAATTCAGGTGTTACATAATAATGCGGTAAAGATGTGCCCGCACATAACTCTCTATTATGAAAGATACACTCTGATGAAAAGAGTCATTAGTGATTAGTTCTGTGTGTGTCTCCAGTCTCTGAACAATTGCACCAAGAACAAGGGCACCTGGAGGGGACTTGGCCCCAGGACTGTGGTCAGGGGCTTAGGAACACAAACAGAAGGGACATAGATGTATGGGAGCAGATTATAGTTACTAGAACAGCTAGGGCATAGCTAAGTATAGGAACCAGCACATCCTGCAAGTGCTTTTCAGAGTCCTCCAAATGCTATTCTTTATTTCTGATAATATTGAGATATGTTTTGTCACCCAAGGCTTGAAATCTCAGGTCTTACTTGCTTCTTTTTATGTTTGTGTCTAGTCGCTTTCTAAAGCCCTTAATAATTCTACCTTCATGTGGGGTTCAAACCATGGCTCTTCAACAAACAGGACCTAAGATGACCTCTCAAACTAACACTTAAGATGACAATCTTATAGGGTTGCCATGAGAATTAGAGGTAAGTGAACAAAATCCTTATGAGCTGTCAGCCAGACTGTTACATAGTCTCCAGATTGGTTTCCTGCCTCCATTTTTTTGCCTCTCAGGCCTCTTCCAACTTCAACTTCCCAATGAGATAGCTCTGATCATGTCATATCCTACCTCAAAAAGCTTTCAGGCATCCCCATTAACTATTTGAATAAAGCCCCAAATTCCTATCCTAGTTTAAAGGCTTCTCGCCATCTATCTCCAACCTGCATTTCTAGTTTTCTTTCCTAACACTTTTCCTTTGTACACTATGAGTGTGTTCCAACCAATTGAACTACTTGCTATTTCAGTACAGCCCCCTGTCCCAGTGGCCTTGGTCATACTTGAACTTTCTTTTTCATGCATCTGAGGTTCTAAAACCTCATCTTTCCAGTCCTGGTCCAAACACTACTATCTTCATTGCACCTCCCAGCAGCCCCATCTTACCCTCGGGCAGTAATGCCTTTCTCTGGTCTTCACTATTCTTTCTCCAAATTCTTGTCATGCTTACTGTTTTATGCTTTGTGTTATTTGGGCCCATGAGTCCTGGAGAGTTCTTCCTAAGCATTTAACAAATACTTGGTTTATTGTAGGCAATTGGTATTTATGATAAATAAGCCAGGAAAGGGGATAATAAGTTGATTAAGAGGTGAGAGGCCCATTGGAACTGAAAGGACAAGAAAGCAGCTGCTAATATTGGCTCAGAAGATCTGGAAACCAGTTAATTTTCTGCTGCCATCCAAGAGCGTTTATATGGTTCTTGTTAAGGTATGAATAGATAAGAGAACTAATTTGAGTGGCTTTTATAGACCACTTACCCTTCTAGGATTTTTTAATATAATTTACTCATTTGAACACCAATCAGATCACATTGTTCCCTTCCTTAATATTCTGCACTGACATCTGGTTACACTTAGAGTACAATCCAAACTCCACAACTAGCCCTGAAGGATCTGAAAGTCTGGGTCATATTTCTGTAACCAGACACCTGATTCACCTCACCTGTCCTTCTCTTTATTTAACCTCCCTTCTCAACCGTCCTTGAAAGCACAGCCCACACATCCTGATGTTGTTTTTCCTTTCCAACCTTAAAGCCAACCCCATTACGATAACAACAAATGCATTGCTTTTTATGGTGCTTTTTCAAAACATATTCTGAGGTCATTTCATGTGACCTTATTTCAGTCCATAATTTTTGGACTGCCTTTTCCAAAGATAAGAGGAAAGAGGAAATGAAATGCCCAGAAAACTTGACAGTTTATCAGAGAACATCTTTGCCAAACGTCATGCACTGGTTGTGGAATTAGCTTGTACCTTCTGTTAAGCCTTAGATATATTCTGAAAAGTTTTTTTTTAATAGAGTTTTGCTAATCCTACACTCATTAAAATGTGCTCTGAAGTTTTTTTCAATCTTGAGAGAGAAACAAGAACTAGGTAATTCTAATAACCACTGTGGGGAAGGTGATTGATGGATAGGAATAGGAGGGAGTTTATTTTCACTATATGCCCTCTTGTACCTCAAAAAAAATGTAACCATGTGCTTATACTATCTATTTAAATTAGTAATAGATGTATACTGTGGGAAATTGCTATTCTCATTTTAATAATTTCTTTTTTCAAAAAGAAGTCAGACCATATTGGGAATTTGTATTCCAAATCTTACAACAATCCTAACTACTCGGCATTGCTGTTTAAAAATAGATTCAGAGTGGATATTTAGTAAAACAAAGACCTGACTGTTTGAACCTCTTCTGTAAATAAGTATTTCCAATTATGATTTTTTAAAAGATTTATTTTATTGTTATGAGAGAAGGTGACAGAGAGAGAGAAGAGGGCAGGGGTGGGGGTGGGGCAGAGCAGTTTCCTAGTTGTACCTAGTTGTGACATGGTTTCATTCCACACAGGTGGATATGGGGCCACGTGGGCTGGGAACTGAACCAGGGGCCTCCCACATGGGAGGCGGGAACCTTCACCGTCTTACCCCATCCCGGAGGTTACCAGTAGCGCCGCATTTCAGCATGTGGAGTTTGCATGTGCTGGGACCGGGAATCAAACCCTGGACCTCACAATTGTGAGGCACATGCTCAACCGCTGAGCTATCCCAGCAACCCCTGCAATACGATTTTTATAGTAGGCTATGCCTTTAGTTAATAAAAGAATTTTCTCTGTGTATGAAGATTATTCATCAGAAGTATAGAGCTCTATCATAAGTTTCTAGACCTAGAAAAAAGGAGGAATAACAGCCCAGTCTCAGCCCATCACAGCTGGAACATGTACAGTAAATGCATAAAAGAAAGTGCTGTTGGGAAGAACAAAAGAAATAGAAACGCAGAAGTAGAATAGTCAGAATTTTGCAGTTGATTGGTTGGAGGAGATAAGATGGAAAGCTTAAAGATAATCGAGTTTCAAGTAAGACAGGAGACTTGAAGAGATTAGGTTTTGGAATTGAAATTCCTGGATTCAAATCCTATTTCCACAGTTTGTTAGCTGCCCGATCTTGGGCAATGTTCTTAGCCCCTGAGCCTCGGTTTTCTCATCTTTAGCATCTACTTCATGAGGTTATTGCAGGGCTTAAGAGAGAGCATTGCATAAAGGACTTAGCATAATACATGAGTGTTTTCCACTTTTAATTATTAATGGTGATGCTATTTTTTAAGATAGAGAACAGAAAAAGAGGAGCAGAGGTGGGAAATGTTAAGGAATATAAATTCCTCTCAGATGAGCCAAATTTGAGGTACTGAAGGGAAATGAATGTATTCAGCAATTTCTAGAAGACAAATGATTGCTGAGGAGAGAGGGGCTCCCATGAGCTACTGCAGGAGTGAGGACTCTGGCCTTGCCACTAAGTAGCCTTGCATTCATTTTCTGACAGTTTCCTAGATGGTCTCAAAGCTCCCCGATTGTCTGAACCAGTGAAC
Source organism: Craseonycteris thonglongyai (assembly GCA_004027555.1). Taxonomy (NCBI): domain Eukaryota; kingdom Metazoa; phylum Chordata; class Mammalia; order Chiroptera; family Craseonycteridae; genus Craseonycteris; species Craseonycteris thonglongyai. Next base: position 4,649 of record PVKE010010219.1, on the reverse strand, counting down.
AATGTTTCATCACCTACAAAAACTCGTGGCTGCTCCTTAGACTGTCCGTGGCTAACTGGGGGAGTTTTAGTGCGAGTTTTAGTGCTTTTCCAACCACTGATGTCAGTCTGCTGCATAGGCTTGTGCTGGTTCACGGCTCTAGGGTGCTGGCTTGCGGGGCCAGTAAGGTGAAATCCAGGCCGCCTCTGAGTGGGCTGGTGGTCTTTCAGCCTTGGGAATGGTTGCCTGCCCCCTAGTAGATGAGACTTAGTGTTGAAAGTTAGGTCTCTGTTGAAAGTTACCTTCTATGTGGTCAGTATAATTTCCTTTTCTAAGGACTATATCTTGGGTATATTATTGAATTTTTTTTCTTTCTTATTACAGATCATCAATGCCGTGGTACTGTTGATTCTATTGAGTGCCCTGGCTGACCCAGATCAGTATCACTTCTCAAGTTCTGAACTAGGAGGTGACTTTGAGTTTATGGATGATGCCAGTAAGTACATCAGATAGCTACTGTAGATATTTTGGTATTTTCAAGGGCAGGGATTCCGGCTGCCGTCTTCCTATTTAATTACAGATATTGATTGATGGGCCCATTTGAACTGATATTTAACTTTCTTTTTTTTTGTTGCAAATCAGATCAGCAAATATTTGTGCACTGCCTATGTTCTAAGTGCAAGAATTTAAATAAGGTATCTTTTATCTTTCTAACATCTTAAGTTAACTTGCCCATTTTTTTACTTTATTGCTTTGTCATAGTCTTTTTACCCTAGCCTTTGGTTTTTGGGTGGGGGACAGAGAGTAAAGGGCATGAAGAAAGTTTAAAAAGATAATGCGTATCTTACTGTGTCTTCTGTTATGTTTCATTATTTACCTTTCTTCCAGGAGGTAATCATTCTCCATTCTAGAAACCATGTTGCTGGTTATTTGGTGGATTTGGGGCCTTTTACTGATAAGTAGAAACATACATGGGAATGTGAATGTGGAGTAAACAGAGAGAAAGCCGGGTATCCAGCTCTAAGGTCTCAGGAACCTGAACGTTTTATACTTATAGTCACATTCTGCCCATGCCAACTGAAAGGAGCCATGCTGTGTGTAATCACAAACAAAAGGTCATGCAAATTTATTTCAAATTGGCTTTGGAGAACTTTAAATGCATATGGAAAAAAAAATGTGGTTGAGGCAAAGTGAGTAAGAGGGGAGAGTGGCTCAGGATGCAGGTTTAGTGATAAACTGGGACTATTTGTTGACCTTAAACAAATATAGACAGCCAGATATATCTCCAGCAAAATGGTTTTTTTCCCAGAACAACAAAGAATTGCAAGTTGGAGCATAGGGCCTAATGGAGAACTATCTGCAAATCCAGAGAAACAAAGGAGCAGAATGCCTGTTTATAGACTAGGGAAGGGCTATTGTAAACAAGGAGTCCATTCAAAGAAACTGAAGGTTGGAAGTAAAGGGCTTTCCACTGGCTCAGTTATGGCCGTCTTTCATTGACTGAGCTGGCACTGGGCAAGGAGCTGTCTTCCTCCTGAGGAGCTAGTAAGTTCAAGATGCAAGGTGTGTCTCCTCCTGTTGGAATCAGTGGTGTGCATTGAGTGACAGGATCAGGAGAGCTCTCCCTTGTAGCCTCTGGATTTTATCCTCAAAGTGAGGAAACGCTCTTCAGTGATTTTTTAAGCATGTCATTGGTTCTGAACTGATGATGCGTTTTAAGGAGATCCCTTTTGTTGCTGAGCAGAGGATGCATTTAGGGGATGGGCTGTATAAGCAGAGGCTGCAAGACTGGTTTGGGGGATACTTCTCTGCAGTACAGGCTACCCTGGCAATGGGGATGAGGCTGGGTTTTGTAGGTAGAATGACAGAACTTGCTGGTATGGGCAGTGAGAGAGAGGGAGGAATCCAAGATGACTTCTACTTTCCAGCTTGAGTATACTGCTGTCTCTTTATTGGGGAGAATTTGGGGTCAGGAGATGGGGGAAAAAGCCTGAGAGAAAACTTTGGTTTTTTTAAAGATTTGTTTTATTGTTTTTGACAGAGAGAGACAGAGAGAAGGGAGAGGGCCCAGAGCAGTCTCCATAGTTGTACATCATCAGTTTTTTGACATAGTTTCATTCCACATAGGTGAGCGAGGGGCTGTGCAGGACAGGAACCAGGTGGGGCCTCCTGCATTGGAGGCACACCCCATGAGCTGGGGGCTGAATGGGGGGAGCCTCTCACATGGAAAGCTTACCCCTGTGAGAACTGAACTGTGGGCCACACCTCAGTTTAGCATATAGGTCTGTATTGGCTGGATTTGATCCTTAGACCGTGGGGCTGCAAAGCAAGCACTTAACCTGCTGAGCCATCCCAGCATCCCTTGAGAGAAAACTTGATTGTAATTTAAGTGACTTAGTTTAGCATAGTTGTTAGGAGCCAAAAGACCTTAGTTTGAATCCTGACACTGCTATGTATTAAATGTGTTAACACTGGGCTAGTTACTTTGTGTGCCTTAGTTTCCCTCGCTGAAAGACAGGGATCATAGTGTCTGCTTCATGGGATTGTGATGATTAAATAAATGAGTACCTGAAAAATGCTTAAATGGGGTCTGGCTCATAATAAGTGTTCAATATATTTTCTGTTTTACTAGCTGTTCTTTTTTTAAAGATTTACTTTTTTATTTATTTTTGACAGAGAGAGAGAGAGAGAGAGAGATACAGAGACATAGAGAGACATAGAGAGAACTGAACTGGGAGAACTCCCCAGTTCAGCACATGGGTCCGCACGGGCCGGGGCCGGGATTCGATCCTCGGTCCCCAGCACAGCAAAGTGAGCGCTTAACCCACTGAGCCATCCCGGCTCCCCACCCCCCCATTTTTTTAAAGATTTTATTGATTTTTGACAGAGACAAACAGAGACAGAGAGAAGGGGGAGGGCCCAGAGCATTCTCCATAGTTGACAGCATTAGTTTTTTCCATATAGTTTCACTCCACAGGTGGGCACAGGGCTGCGCAGGGCAGGAACTGGGCCGGGAGCCTCTCACATAGGCCCCGGCAGGAACTGATGTGGGGGCACACCCCAGTTCAGCATGTGGGTCCACCTGGGCCGGGGCCGGGATTTGATCCTCGGTCCCCGGGAGCGCTTAACCCGCTGAGCCATCCCAGCTTCCCCTTACTAGCTGTTCTTATTTAGATATGTTATAGTTGAAATGTGAGCTAGTTGAAGTGAAGAGTTTAAAAAGATAGTTGGATATGTGAATTTGTAACCCAGAAGGCTAGGCTGAGGTAAATTTGAGGACATCAACCTAAAAATGGTATTTATATTAGGGGAATAATAAAGAGAAGGGGGCCCAGGATTGAGCCCCGAAGGAATCCTAACATTAGAGTTCAGGAAGAGGAACCTGAGAATAACGTGGGAAAGTAAAGGGAAAAGCAGGCGACACTTTATATCCATCGTCTTTCCACCACCACTGCTTCCTAATATGTACTGGGAAGTCAAGGCATTGTATAATCCTGGGGTTGGGGACCTTGTCAGACTGAGACCTGACTTCTGTTACATTGCTCATTCTCTATTCTGAATAACCCTGTTACTCTTATGAATTCTTCTAGAAAGGATAATGAGTTGCATTAATATTCAATTAATACTTCTCTGCCTATTCCCCTGAGTTAAAAGACTATCTAAGCTATAAATATAATTTTTGATTGACACTTAAAAATAAATTATCTTTCACTGTTTCCAGCAGCAGGATTCCTTTTCTAAGGTAATTGAGGTTAGAAAAAGAAGTTTTAAATGGTTCTATCCGAATTGAATAGTAACACTTCATGCCTTGTTCTAATTGCAAGAGATTAAGCTGGCAAAGATTATCTGATTCTATAGGCTTAGTTTAGCTAGCCACAAAGACTTGCTGGTGTTTAAGACGTTAAAATAGTAAATGTTTTGTAAAGTCCTGCATATTCATGGTAGTGCATTTGAGGTTTCTCTCATATTTCATACATTTGAAACAAGTAAATGGATAGTTGGTAATTACTTTTTTCTATCAATCAGTTAAATCACATGCTTAAAAAGGTACAAAGGAGTGGATATTCACTTGAATGCATCATTTTTTTAACTCTCTTTCTCTTACATTTCCTTTTCCGATGTTTTGATCTCCTCTTTTTAGTAAGTTTGTAAGTCAAACGTCATGTCTGACATGGCACTCTAATATTTAACTCATATGTGGATAGAATTAAATAGTCCTTGAAATGGGTACAATCAATTGCTCTAAATTGTGCTTGAAAATTATGGAATATAGCAATGAAAAATTTTTTTTTATTAATTGTTAAATTTACTGGGGTGACATTGGTTGGTAAAAATTACATAGGTTCCAGGTGTAAAATTTTATAATACATCATGTATGTGTTGCATTGTGTGCTCACTACTGAGAATCAGTTCTCTTTCTATTACCATATATGCTATAGACTTTTTAAAGGATTTTATTTATTTATTTATTTAAATTGTTTTTGACAGTGAGAGATTGAGAGAGAGAGAGAGGAGAGAGATACAGAGACAGAGAGAGAACTGAACTGGGGGCACTCCCCAGTTCAGCACATGGGTCCACATGGGCCGGGGCCGGGATTCGATCCTCGGTCCCCGGCGCTGCAAAGTGAGCACTTAACCCACTGAGCCATCCTGGCTTCCCTGTAGACTTT
>PVKE010010218.1:0-42997 GCA_004027555.1 Craseonycteris thonglongyai | reverse complement strand
GTGTTGTTCCGTGTTGTGTGGTTCTCTTAGTTGAGGTTTCTTCTCAGGGTTTCCCCTGTGGAGTCCCCTCTGCTCACAAGGCCCTTCCCAGGCAGTTATCGGCGTGCTCCTCTCATGCCGCCATCTTGGATACCCCCCGCGAGCTTATTTTACAGCTCATTATTATATAGGAAAAGGCCTATGTTGTTTTTTCTTGCCCAGAGAATTACCCCAATTGTGGGTCTTTTAAATTGCTTATACTTAAAGACTCGCTTTTTAAGGGATGGAAAGAGGGGTGTGATAATACTTAGCATAGTAATTAAATGGGAATAATAGGTCAATGAAATCCCTTTAACCAGTTTCAGTCTCTTAATATATGATGATTTGATTCTTTGCAGGTAAAATCAGCAAAGTACTAGCTTGTTCAGAGAGGACAGAAGCCTCAATTTTGACAAAACCTAAAACAGCGCTTCTCCTTGACTGTTCTCCCGAATTTCTAACTTTAAGATATTGGGTCATTTCTAATCCCTTCACTTTCTCTTAGGAACTGTCTGCGACAAATTTAGTGGCAAACCCCTTTTTGCTTCTTTGTAGTTGCCCCTTATCTCCTTACTTCTCCATCCTCTTGACATTGGCAGGCCTGTTATTGACCCTCTTACAGAAACCTCTCAGAGCACATCAAATCAAGTAAGTGCTAAATTATGTGCGGTAGAGTGTGACTGTCATAGGAGGTCAGGGAAGGTAATCAGACAGCACAGGAAGAAGGAGGTGGAGGGAAGAGCTGGGGTGAGAGGGATGGATGGTTTAGTATAGGAGCTGTAGAGTATTTACATATGCCAGGCACCCTGCAAAGCAGATGAAATGTGTACATGCGTGCACACGTGCGCACACACACACACACAGTCCTCAAAGAGGGACACACTGATCCCATTTTATGGGCATAAAATGCTCAGGGAAGGTCTGAGAACTAGAAAGTGATGGGACCTGGACTCAAATCTGGGTTTTTCTGATTCCAGAACTCGTGGTCTTCATCACTGTGCTTCACAAATCTGGCTAGGCAAAGGCAGCAGGGACCACATTCCCCCCAAAATGATTTATATAGGTTGAACAAAATTATAGCATCGATTATCACCAAATTCTTTTACTAGAAAATGACTTAGAATGAATTCTAAGGTATTCAGTTCATCAGAGTATTGTTTAGTACTGTCAAGGAAGTCTTGTTGGCCTTTCTCTAAATAAAAATGTAAAACAGTCCCCATTATTTCCATCCTTAACGTATTCTATTGGCATTGACAGATATGGAATAAAACTCTACACTTTGTAGTAACCTCTTCTCCAAGATTTTCTATTGACCTGGTTCCTTCCATTTTGTCCAAATTCATCTACTACTGCTCTCTATCTTGTGAAGGGGTACAGGAGACTCCACTAGAGTCACAGTGGCCTTCCTGGAGTTTGTCAAATGTGCCAGCCTCATTCCCCCTCTCCCCAGATCTTTCCATAGCTGGCTCCCTCCCTTCTTTGTCTCAGATATTCTGTCTGAAGTACGCCCTACACTCCCCTCTGCTGCTGCCTCGCTCTTCCTCACAGTGCTTCAGAGCTCTGGCTGTGTAAGGCTGAGTTAAAAAAAATGATGCCTGCCTTTGTTCACTAAGCAGATGGGATTCTGCAAGCGTTTAATGGTTCCCTGTGCTGTATTCAGCTGTCCCACTGATTCGAGAACACATGCATGTACCATGGAAAGAATATTAGCCCTCAGGAGTACATATGAGGGAATCAGCAGTAGACATTGCCTATGGACAACGGCTGCTTGTTAGTTTAAGGTTAAAGGTAACTGTGGAAACTGGCAAGACATCTGAGAGGCTGGGATACATCTGATACCATCCTTTGAAAGGACAATTTGGACATCGAAACTTGAACAGAAGGGCCACATTAATAGGTAAGACAGTTTGAATGCCAAGTGTACACATGCTAGCCTTCCTGTTTCTGAGCTTATCCCTCTAAACATTTCTCACAAGCATCTAAAAGGCATTGGGCCCTTTGAAGCTGTAATTTGAAATCTCAGAAAAGACACTCTCCCTTACAACTTACAACTTTTCCTAATGAAAACAGAAAACAGGGCAGGTAGCTCCCTTGGGGTATGCACCCCAGTGAAAGAATCTATTTTGGGAGGGATTTTCACAGCATGCATTTTTAATATCACTCAGGCCAGCATCTTCATCAGGCTTTTATACTGGTGGGAAGCTCCCACCGAGCAGCAGGTTTGCCACCATAGGAATTTAATGTGAACACTTGGCATTGGCCTTATCATATTTCATGTATTTTCTTTTGTGTCGGCTTAAGATAAATGAGTCCCCTCCTTCATCAACAATAGCTCAGCATTCATAAGATCGCATTTTTCACCTGAGACAGGAAATGGAACCAGTTGCACTTTATTACCCATCTCTCATTTTCTTCCCTTCCAACAATCGATAAATTCTTCACCGATGTCTCTTTTTAAAGGTTGCTTACAAGTTTCTGTTTCAGAACAATGTGCTGCCATTGCTTTTTATGCCCAAATCCTCCCCACATCTGAGTGTGCGTTTGGAGTGATTTGTAAGAGTTTTTGCAGAGATTTTTGGGTTTGTTTATTTGTTTGTTTTGTTTGGCTTGGTTTGGTTTTCTGGCAAAATTGCAAGTCACACAAGATGCCCTAATTGCATCCTGTGTGACTGTTTGAGCACCAGTTCTCAGTGGCAGCTGTGACTTGTTGTTGTCCGGAGAGTGTCCCGTTCCTATGCATCATAGAACAGGACTTGTTTTAAGTGGAAAAGAACTTCATATGTTATACTGCCCATCTACGTTATGGAGTGAGGACAAACAGATGCATAGCGGCTGGGCTTGTCCTAGTCTGCAGGGACAGCTAGAGGGAGAGACAGGGCTGTCAGCCAAGCACCACACTCTCCTCATGGTCCCGTGGGAGGTGCTTATGTTTTCTCGCAAACCTTCTTTAAGGCAGGGCTGTCCAACCTTTGGGTTCCCTGGGCCACACTGGAAGAAGAATAAAATACACTAACATAAAATACACTAACAATAGCTGATGAGTTAAAAAAAAAATCTTGTTTTAAGAAAGTTTACAAATGTATGTTGGGTCACATTCAAAGCCGTCCTGGGCTGCATGCAGCCCATGGGCCGTGGGTTGGACAAGCTTGCTCAAAGGAGAATCTTTCATTAAAGCCTAGAAGTACACAGCCATCCCCATGTTGATCTGGCTCTTTCCGGATGACCAGCAAGTACAGCAGTGGTCTGGTAAGTGGTACCCTGGACTGTCGATTTTTCAGGCAGACTTGACTTCACTTGGGAGCTGCTCTCATGGGTCTTTGTGGCTGACAGAAGATGTTCCAGTGAGTCAACATTTACTGTCTGTCTAATCTGTGTCAGGGATTATGACAGATGATTGGGATAAAGACATTGACGATCCTGTCCTTGCCTGTTAGAAGCTTTCAATCTACATAAAGGAAAAAAGGAGTAGGTGAGCGTGGGCCCTGACTGTTATAGCATCTACTACACATTGATTTGTGGTCATATTTCACAAGCCGCAGCGTATCTCATGGCCAGAATAATCGTAAGTGGGCAGGGAAACACAATTCTTTGTGTTCCCAGAGACAGAGAGAGAAGCAAGGTGTTCAAAACAGTGTCCGCTCTGTCATCCTCTGTCCCTGTCTGACTTCACTGTTGAACTTCCATGGACATGTAACTTGGGTGAGAAATAAATCTTCATTGTTTGATGCCACTGAGACTTTTGTTGTTATGACCATATGACCAAACTTCTTTTGATCCACATGGATTGTCGATTTGATCCCCAGTTTTTTGTTTGTTTGTTTTTCGATTAATTAACTTTATTTTATATCTTTAATTACATAACAGATACCGTCTTGTATTTAGTAGAACTAGGGATAAGTAGCCATGTAAAAACTTGAGATTACAGGAAAATCTGCTCCAGTAAACCGAGCCCTTGGTCGCATGTGCCCCTCAGACATTAAGCCTTTGTCAATAAATACCAATTATACAAAACGGAAGTTATAGCGACGTGCAAATCTGGGTGGTGGGGACTGGTTGGTCTGGAGAACAGAAGGTGTTAGAAGAGGCCTGAGGGGGTCCAACAGCACCAGGTCCTCGTCATTTTTTCAAACATCGGATCCCCAGTTTTGAAGATATAAATATCTTGATTATTTAAGGAAGAGTGAGATATGGAAGGAGCACCAGCAAGTGTTCAAGCCAGCATTTCACCCGTGCAATCTGATACCAGAACTTATATTTTTAGCCAGTATACCAAAATGCTGCGTGTGCATGCATGCATACGAGCATGGGCGACATCCAAAGGATTGAGAAAAGTCAAGGAAGACTCCCTACACCCACTCCCCAAACAGGTAGATGTGCCCTAAACACCAGTAGGAATAAAGCAATTTGGAAATAGAATTAGTCTTATTTCCTGCACGGGTGTGGGAGGAATCTCTCCTCTCTGACTTGTTCCCAGGAAAATGACTTGCCCCCAGGAAAAGTATAAAGCAAAGCATGTTCATCCATATATTACTACTGGCTACCAGGAAATATAGAATGCTTACAGTACTGTGTAAATCATTAAAAGCAACTTTATGAGATATTATAAAACATAAGTGAGAAATCGCAATTGTGACTCACTGAGACATCAAAACAATTTGGTAATTATATAAATTGTGTCTTATTTACACACACACACACACACACACACACACACACACACACACACACTGTTCTAACCAGCCTATGAGGTTTATCTTTATGGTAACTGGGAAGTAACAATAAGAAGAAAGTAAAACAATGTGATCTATTGGCATCAGTAGTAAAAGAAAAAAAAATATGAATGACATTGAAATTATATAGCAACTGACTTGAAGGATCAGAAGAGGGGATCAGAACACTGAGTCGTCTGGTCATCTCTCTTGTTCTCATGTTAATCATCCAGTATTGACAATGGCACCATGTTTACTACTCAGAAGATCAGTAGTTACCTTCATGGACTGTCCCACAGTTTAATTACCTTGATCACAGAACACTTTCTATTTCTTATGTAGCCCTGTCTTCCTTCCCCAGGTGGTAGGAATACAAGGCATGTTAGCATATTTCTTTATTAACTCCACCCCAGGTTTAGACAAGCAATAGAGTTGTCTCTTAACAATCCCCTTTCTAACCTGTACCTCTTCCCCCAGCACTCATCTCTGAACCACTTCTCTTTACTCATTCCAAAGCACATCCCATCATGTCTCCTGAACTCGATTGCTCTTTTCATAAGCATCATTATATCTGTTACTATTTTTTAACCCTTTCCAGTTCAATGTTGGACTGGTATGAGTTCTGGTATCAGATTGCATGGGTGAAATGCTGGCTTGAACACTTGTTGGTGTTCCTTCCGGATCTCACTCTTCCTTAAATAATCAAGATATTCATATCTTCAAAACTGGGGATCCGATGTTTGAAAAAATGATGAGGATCTGGTGCTGTTGGACCCCCTCGAGCCTCTTCTGCCGCCATTGTAAAAAAGAAAATAAAGCACCATTTATGTTCATATTATGTTTTTCCCCTTTCAAACTATAGTATAGTAATAGAAATCCACCGACCTCTTTCTTAGCCAAAATAAATGGGAGTTGGGGGGCATGCACGTTGTATAAAAATTGGATGGGAAAGGGTTAAAACAACCTTGTTAAGGTTAAATTTATATACTGTAGACTTTATCCTCTTAAATATAGATTTCAGTGATTTTAGTAAAATTACTGAGTTAAGGCAACTATTACCACCACCCAATTTTAGAACATTTATGTCACCTCATTAAAATTCCTTAAGTGGGGATGCTGGGATGGCTCAGTGGGTTGAGTGCTTGTCTTTCAGCCCCAGGGTCTGAGGATCAAATCCCAGCCCTGGCCTGTGTGGATCCATATGCTGAACTGGGGTGTGACCTCAGTTCTGCTCTTACCAGGGCGAACCCCCAGCCAGTTCTTGCTTTGCACAGCCCAGTTCCCACTCGTGGAATGAAAACTTTATAGAAAACTAATGACAGGTAACTATAGAAACTGCTCTGGGCCCTCATCCTTTTTTCTGTCTCTTTCTGTCTCTTTCTGTCTCTCTCTGTCAAAAAATAAATAAATAAATAAATCATAAATAAATAAAATTTCTTAAGCCATTTATAGTCAGTCTTTATTCTAAGACAAGTACTAATCTTTCTGTCTCTATAAATTTGCCTCGCAGGACATTATATATAAACCAAATCATAAAATGTGTAGTCTTCTGTGTCAGGTTTCTTTCACTTAGAATGTTTTTAAGGTTTATGTGTGTTGTAGCATGTATCAGCGTTTCATTTCTTTTCATTGCTAAATCGTATTCCATTGCACCAGTAGAAGACCATTTTATATATCTGTTAGTCAGTTGAGGGGCATTTGGGTTATTTTTGTTCACACTTTTTTATTGAAGTATAATTGATATACAGTATATTATATAAGTTTCAGGTATACAACATGGTTATTCAACATTTGTGTATACTGTGGAATGATCACAACACGTCTTCTTACCATCTCTCACCATTTATCGACAACATTCTCCCTGCTGTATGCTTTATCCCCATGACTTACTCATTTTATATCTGGATGTTTGTACCTCTTGATCTTCTTGACTCATTTTACTCTGGCAACCACCAATCTGTTCTTTCTGTGAGTCTGGTTTTGTTTTGTTTGTTCATTTGTTTTTTAGATTCTGTATATAAATGAAATGATGTGATATTCCTCTTTTTCTGGCTTACTTATTTCACTTAGCATAATATCCTCAAGGTCCATCCATATTGTCATAAATGGCAAGATTTTAATCTTTTTATGGTTGAGTAGTATTCCATTGTGTCTGTGTGTGTGTGTGTCACATACTCTAATTCATCCATCCACTGATAGACAAATGTCATATCCAGGCAATTTTAAATAATGCTGCAGTGAACACTTGAGCACACATATCTTTTTTTAAATTAGTGTGTTTGGGTTTTTTTGGGATAGATACCCAGAAGTAGAATTGCTGGATCATATGGTAGTTCAGCTTTTGAAATGTTTGAAGAGTCTTCATATTGTTTTCCATAATGGCCACACCAATTTATATTCCCACCAACAGTGTGCAGTTCCTTTTCTGTGTATCATTGCCAACACTTATTATTTCTTGTCTTTTTGATAATAGTCATTCTGACCTGTGTGAGGTGATATCTCATTGTGGTTTTGATGTATCTGGTATCTTCCAGTCCCCATGGGTTAACTGAGAGTCCACTGTATTTCATTAAGGATATTTGCATCTATGTTAATTAGGTATATTGCCCCCCCCCTTTTTTTTTTTTTATGCTGTCCTTGTCTGGTTTGAGAAAGTATTTGAGAAAGGTAGGTATTAAGTCTTTAAATGTTTGGTAGAATTCACTAGTGAAGCCATCTGGTCCAGGACTTGTTTATTGGGAGGTTTTTGATTACTAATTCAATCTTCTTACTAGTAAATAGTCTATTCAGATTTTCTATTTCTTCATGGTCCTTTCTTGGAAGACTGTATGTTTCTAGGAATTTATTCGTTTCTTCTGGGCTGTGAACATCAGTCTCATTGGTTTCCTAAACCAGATATTTCGGTGACTCATTTCTCTGTTGCGCATCCCATGTGTTGGAGTGCCTGATGTGGGTGTAAACCCCTTGCTCTTCTGGGAGAAGTCCTGGACTGGTCCCCCTTATATTGTGTTGCAGCACTGGGTTGGGGGGTAGTTTGGGCAAGAACGTGTCTCTGCCTCTCCGACCCATATTGAAAGTGTCCTTCTATCTTTTGTCACTAAGAAGCAGTTTAGCTGGTTTTCAGATCTTTTTCAGAGGGAAGTGATACATATGTAGCTATAGTTGGTCTGCCCATAGAAGGAGGTGAGTTCAGGGTCTTCCTACCCTACATCTTGGAACCCACCACCACTGCCATTGCCACCTTTTGACTACTATGGATATTTATGTGCGGTACTTTTTATAAACATAGGCTTTCATTTATCTTGGGCAAATATCTAAGAGTGGAACTGTTGGGTCATATGATAACTCTATATTTAATATTTTAAAAGTCAAACCGTCTTTCAAAGTGCCTGCACCATGATGTATACCCAGTAGCAGTATGTGACAGCTCCTGTGTCCTTGCCATCATGTGTTTCTCATATTTTTTTCTTTACACTAGAACAAGCTTGTCCAACCCGTGGTCCACAGGCTGCATGTGGCCTAGGATGGCTTTGAATGCGGCCCAACACAAATTCATAAACTTTCTGAAAATATAAGATTATCTTTTGCAATTTTATTTTTTTCATCAGCTATCATTAGTGTTAGTGTAATTTTATTGTAGCCCAAGACTATTCTTCTTCTTCTAGTGTGGTCCAGGGAAGCCAAAAGGCTGGACACCCCTGCACTAGAAACTCCCAGAAGGAAAGGACTCTATCTTCATGCCTCCTCATTTAGCATTTAACATGGTGCTGGGCACACAACTAGGTCTCCATGATGCAGCATACATTTTCGTGACGAAAGACTTTTGTTTTGGAATTAGACTTTCAGGGTGTTTGAATATCTGTGTTTTCAACTGTGAAATGGGGCAAATGGTGCATTCCACCTACAATTATAATGAGGATTAATGTTGATAATATTGATAAAGTGCTTTGTCTAATGCATGTGGAAATGGATTTGATTCTTGTTGTTTTAAATTCACATTGATATGTACTTTCTAAACAGTCTCTGGTTTAGCTGTTCTTTTTCAGTCTTATAGTCACATATTTAGGTATAGACAATGTACTGGCCTCAAAGATGGAATGACGAATGACTGTGTCAAGGAATTTGAAGTCTAATGAGGATGGACATAGATGTAAATGGATTATTACAATGACATGTGATAAGTGCTATGATAGAGATGCACACAGATTATGAGAGAATTGCAGAAAAAGGCCCTGAATTCAGAAAAGAATCTAACCAGAATGAAGGGACTGGAGAGAAAAACACAATGGCTGGGAAGAGCATGTCAGGCCAAGGGAGAGAATTCTACAAAGACTTGGAAATTACTAGCATGTTCTGTGACGGAGAGAAGGGAGACTGGCACGAAGCAAGACTGGAGAAGTGAGCAGGTGCCAGATGAAGATGGTGATAAATATTATATTAAGAAGTTTGCTCTTTACCTCTGCTGCTACCATTCTGGTTTATTTATGGGCTGAGGAGCTACAAAGATGGCTCAGTAAGTGAATAGCAGACTTGACTATCTATAGACAAAAGGGAGGAACATTGGAGTAGTCTCAAAATCTCTAACACTCTGATGCAGTGTTTTTCTATTTTTTTTCTTATTATTGCCTTCATCTCTCCTGAGAGCATATTTTTTCTAATTATTCCCCCTGTGAAGTTTTAATACTATAGGTATACTGTGTAGTTACTAACTGTATTTGTACTTTAGACATAAGATGGGTAAGTTTGTTGTTTTTTACCTTCCGCCAATCACCATTTATTGATTTATTTATTTTATTGTTTGAGAGAAGGTGAGAGAGAAGGAGGGAGGGACCAGAGCAGTCTCCATTGTTGCACCTCATTAGTCGTGACATGGTTTCATTACACACGGGTGCATGTGGGGCTGCAATGGGCAGGAACTGAACTGGAGGCCTCCCGCATGGGAGGTGAGAACCTTCACCACCAAGCCTTCTCAGTGGTTACCAATTACACCACAGTTCAGCATATGGGGTTTTCACAGGTCGGGGCCCGGACTGAATCCCCAGACCTTGCAGTTGCAAGGCAACCTGTTGAGCTATCTCAGCATCCTTAGTCACCAACTTTCATCTATCGGGGACAGCGTCAGTCTAGTGGAGAATGCCTGCCTTAAGATATTGGAATGCACCTGAGAGGTAGGCCTAGGTTTTATCATTTTCATAATCCCCACAATACCTTTCAAAATGCAGCTACTCAGAATGAAGAAGTTCCATCACTTAACTAGTATTGACTGATCACATACTAGGAGCCAAACAATGTTTTTAGGAGCTGAGACTACAGCCAACAAAGACCTCACCTCTCATGAAGTTTACATTCTAAAGCAATCTGTGAATGGATAGAATTGTTTCACTCTTTAATAAAAACTGAGCTCTGCCTCCCATTACAGGTTCTCTAGCAAGTGAGAGTCTTGAGACCTGCTGACTGCAGTAGGACTTGGCAATACTTCACACTCGAAAATGTGCTGACAGAATTAAAAACCTGTTTCATGCTGATGTGGCAGGAACACCAGAGAAGTAAGAAACCAGTTTTTTTAAATCAACATAGTACTAATTCCCAGCCCCCAGCCCACAGGACCAGCAGGTATATTCATTGCACATCACTCAGGATGTTCAGGACACCCCAGTGTTCAGCCCAGACCAGTGGGAAGGCTCCTGGGGGCCACTGGTCACTGGGTGTAATTGGCAGTGTCTGAGAGCACTGTGTTAATCACCCACATGGTCCCTTTAGGTGTGGAAAAGGGACATCTCAGCCATCCTTGGAAATGCTTGAACCCTGTGCCATTCTATCTGAGGTTCGAACTGCCCCAGGGAACACTGCTGGGGCAACATTCTCTAGAACTCCTGAGACTCACAGTTCTCTCTTGCCCATTTCCAGTTGAAAAAATGTCTCCTCTTCTTGCCTCTCTTTCCAACACACCCAGCACAGTCCACTCAGTGGGAGTTAGCTTTTACAAAAGATAAGAATCCCCACTGCTTTCAGGATGCCCCTGCTTCTTTATTCTCAAAATCTTTAGCCAAGTAGATAATGACAAAGCCTGGGAACCTGCCTGAATCGGTGATGCAAGGGGCCGGGGGCTGGTGTGAGAGAGGTGAAGGAAATAAATGAATATTTCAGTCCATTGTCCCGCCACTCTGAAAGCCCTTTATTTTCCACTCATCTGTAAGACACTGCTTGCATGAAACACCCAACCAGCCAGAGCAGCAAACGCTATAATCCTCGGACTGGCCCAGACAGATTCTCCAGATTGTACCCACTTCTTTCCATTCTCCCCCCACCCTTGCCCCCCAAGCCTACCTCCCTGAAAGAACATACAAGGGACCACCCTGAATTGGACTGAGAAAATAGTGGGATTAGCTTATGTATTAGTGAAACTTCCTGTGTGCTGGGCATGGGGGTAGGCACTGGGTATACTGCAATGTACAGAGCAGCAAAGACCTGCCCTCACTCCGATTACAATGGGATACTGGCCTCCCATTTCTGTCTCAAGTGTACTTTTTAGACTTTGAGACCACGCGCTGGACAGTGCTGGCTTGGTCCCAGCCCAGCTATCCAGCTGCTAGAAGTTTTTACGCTTGCCTTTAAGAATATTGAAGTTGGGGAAGCCGGGATGGCTCAGTGGGTTGAGCGCTCACTTTGCGGCGCCGGGGACCGGGAATCGAGTCCTGGCCCCGGCCCGTACAGAACCGTGTGCTGGGCTGGGGAGTTCCTCCAGTTCAGTTCTCTCTCTGTCTCTGTCTCTGTATCTCTCTCTCTCTGTCAAAAATAAATAAATAAATAAATAAATAAATAAATAAATAAAACTTTAAAAAAAAAGAATATTGAAGTTTTACCATTAAAAGAGGGAAAACATGATCTATTTCTTTCTAATTAGTTTGGACATGACTGTGAATCTTCTACATGCCTCTTCCTGGGAGGGGCATTTTACTTCAAAACTGACCGAAAATCCCTCTGTTAATAATCCCCATAGCCTCTCATGCAGTTACAGGTGAAATGGTTTCAATGTGGCTATTCTTAAACTGTTTTGATGTGTCTCCAATCTATTCTGAATGTTACAAAGCTATGAAGGAGACTCTGTAATGTGGGAACATATTCAGTTGGCTACTCTAATCTGCTTTATGCTATATTTGGAAAATAGAGGCCAATAACCAAAATTCACACTGTTTGATAGGCCCTTCCTACCTCATATCTTTGGGCAGCCCTGGGAGCTGGGAAGGAGACTGGAAAAATGAAGTGATGATGCACACAAATAGGAAGAAACAAGAGATGGAAGAAATGATAGAGATTTGGGGAGTTTGTAGTAAGTTTTCTGCCAAAAGAGTTACTTTAGAAAAAGTTAAGTTACTGTTGCCAAGGAGTTAGTGGACTGCTGGGTCACTCTTGGACCTCCTTCACTGCTCTTTGGCCGTGTGCCACCTGTGGTATACACTGTCCCAGAGGGAAGGATGGAGACGGACTCTGTTTTCTGGTGACTCTCCATGGCTCACAGCACACAATAACAGGTGACCCTCCGCATCCAAGGCTTCCACATCCACAGATTCAACAGTCTCCATATCAAGAACACGTGGAAAATTTGTTATGTTGTTATTGATATGTACTATGCACTTAGGCCTATGATGGTTGCATCTGTATTGAACATGTGCAGTCATTTTTTTTCTTATCGTTATTCCCTAAGCAATAGGGTATAACAGCTATTTACATAGTATTCACATTGATTAGGTATTATAAATAATCTACAGATGAGTTAAAGTATACGGGGGGATGCGTATAGGTCATATGCAAATTGGATGTCATTTTATGTAAGGAACTTGAGCATGGATTTTGGTATCCATGGGGGGTACTAGAACCAGTTCCCACAGATACTGAGTGACCACTGCACGCACACAGCAGGCTTTGCAAAAATAACAGAGGGTTCTTTCTATTTATGTTTCTGTGCTTGGGGGGCAATAGGGTTGTACTAAGGAGCCTCTAGATCCCAAGAAGGTGGAATAAAGACATTCAACTTTAAGAATGAATGGCATTAGTCGGGGTTGAAGATGGCCCCCACTATTATTGCTGAGTCTACTCACTAAATATGTGAAAATCAAAGAGACATTAAGAAATCCAGCACATAGCTTACAGATATGATTTTTGCATATATTCAGTCTGGTTAAAATAATGACTAAGAGTATATAGTCTGAATTGGAAAGATGGGTTCAAGTTTCTGATTCTGTCATTAATTAGCTATGTGCTTTTGTGCAAGTTGTTTACCCATTAATTCTTTCATGTGTAAAATGCAAAATATAATGCCCATTTCATAGGATCATTGAGAAGATGACATGAGATTATATATACAGCCCTTAATATATAACATAGTATAGATTCTTCATAAAGTGTTGACTTTTAAAATAAATCAATGAGGAGAACTTCAGTTTTATAACTTAAGTTGTTTTAATTGCTACTAGTATTTATAAATTAGAGAGTGCAGATAACCCAACACAATAGAATACATTCATATCCTGGGCATACAAAGATATTGAATATTAATACTTAAGTATGTTTCCTTCTAGAATTTATGTATATATAGTTATATAAATATGGCATGAAGTATATTTTAACTGATTATTTCACTTAATAATAGATTATGAATATTTACCCATGTTTTTAGATATTCCTCTGTGAGTCTCAATGTTCTAGTATAGCATATTCCATTACCCTGTTAAAATGAAACTTTTAGATAGTATCTAAGTTTTTGTTTTTTTCTTATAACTGATATGGTGATGCACAGCTCTATAACCTAATATTTCACATTTATAAATATGATTATTTCTGTGTGATTAAGGAAGTAACATGGTAGTTTTCAGTAATAATAAAGAAAATGAGATAAAGCATGAAAATTACAGAGTATAGTAACTGGCACATAAGGAGTCATCAGTAAATGTTAAGGATAGAGAATCGACATCCATACTGTAAGAGGGGAGGGAAAAATGTTTTATTTGAAATAGGCTGGCTATTAATAACTACCCCAAATATAACTCTTTATTTAAGAATGCTTAGGAGTTCTTATTTGTTTTATAAACAAATATTGTGCCAACAAACACACAAACCAGTTTAGTCGGTTTGTAGATGTCAGGTTTAGTATGTTTCTTTGAAAAGGTCTGCTTCTCTGACTCACACACGTGGTCAAGAATAATCCAAAATGAGACCATTAACATATCCTTTGTGTGTGGGGGGGGGGGGGTGAATGGATGTTTGCTCTTCTTTGTTTCTTTTGATTGTGAATCTGCCCTGCTGGTAGTATGATGTGAGCCTACCCTTCAGCCTGCTGCCTCTCACACTGGGCTTGAATGCCCCGTCTAGGACCCGCTTGGCAGAGCTGTTTCTACAAGTACCAAAAATAGAAACACACAGATGGCACGCTATCCATGAAAGAACAATATTGACCTGAAAGATGTATTCTCATCCACAGGCTGTGAGATGTTATGAAGCCGGGTGAGGGAAAAGGGCCCATTTCCCACGTGGTCATTCAGCCTCTCCCATGGGGTGTCCATACTGAATGTATCGAGGTACAGAGCACACGGCAATGCCAGGGAGAAGAAACAGCAGACTCAAGTGAGAGACTGCAGGAGTCCATGTAAATGTGGCGGAGTGACACAGGCTGAGCGGCACCTGTGATGAACTGGAGAGAACACAGTTCCGGAAGGGTGGCTGCTATTTACCGTAATCCAACCGATGGCAGTCACATGAGAGTGGAGGCTCAGCCTCGTCAAGAATTCCAGTTTTCATGAGAAGCTGAAAACCTGGATTTTTTAAAACTCAAGTCATTCAGTTTCCAAAGGTCATTGGAAAAATGGAGGAACACATTTTTAGAAAGCATTTCTGTATATGTATATAAATACATACACACATACAAATCCGATTTGTTCTGTTTCCCTGCAGAACCTTGACTGATACACACATACACACACGACTTAAATGAGAGGAAGTGTGGTAGAGGAAAAAGACAGCAGGTTCAAATATATCTTGTTTTGCATCTTTGACTTTTGGTACTAGGTAAAGTTTACAAATTCATAAAACTAAATAAGACTTTAAAATAGCAGTCATGAAAAATTGAAAAAGGGTCAAAAGAAACAATGAACCTCACTGAACATCAGGCAGATGGCATAACCACACAGAACAGGAGTATTTCAAGTGAGTTTGAAACGCAGTAATTTGACTGTACTTTAAAGTAGGGTAGACTTTAAATATTTTTTAAAGATTTATTATTTTTATTGTTTTTGACACACACACAGAGAAAGAGAGAGAGAGAGATACAGAGACAGAGAGAAGGGGGAGGACCCCGAACAGTCTCCATAGTTGTACATCATGGTGTTTTCCACATAGTTTCATTCCACAGGTGGGCACGGGGTTGCACAGGGCAGGAACTGGGCCAGGGTCTCACCCCGGTGAGAACTGAACTGGGGCACTCCCCGTTTCAGCATATGGGTCCACACGGGCCAGGGCTGGGATTCGATCCTCGGTCCCCGGGGCTACAAAGTGAGCGCTTAACCCACTGAGCCATCCCGGCTTCCCCTAAATATTTTTTAAAAGACAAATTTTAAATTGAATTTTTTAACCATAGTGTTAGTATGGTAGTAGCATTTGTATTCTGAAACTATTCTGTGTAGACTATGGGTTAAATCAAATGAATAATCGTGGTGTTATTGAGAACATGGCTTTTGGTGTGAAGAAAGGTCCTCACATTGTAAGATCCTTGAGGTTAAATGAAAACTTTTTCTCGCTCTGGCCATAGAAACAAGGGCCAACCAGTAGCAATGAGCACCCAAAGCCCCCAATGTGTCACCTCCAGATGCTGGTTCCCACCAAAATGAACCAAGGCTTTTCACTACAAATAGCTACTTCCAGGCCTGGGACAGGGCATGTGTATAACCCTGCAACACCGTTTCATAGCAGAAGCCATAGGACCATGAAAATCTTCCAGGTCATATTAAAAGGACTTAGGGATCGGCTTGAAGAGGCCCTCTTAAACAAGGGTAGGACAGTGAGAACATCAGAGGGATAAAAACTGTGCTGAAATGAAACAAATGAAAATGTTCATAGTGGCATTTTTTAAATAACAAAAATAACAATCTTGTTGGCCATCATTGGAGAACATTAGGTAACCAGTTCTGTATTATGAAGATCAAAAAGTAAAGGAGGAAAAGTCAAGCATCTCTCAAGTTCCTATAGAAAGCATAAATTAGGGAAATTGTATTATTGATGACATGTGATTTCTCTTGATAGAAAATTTGAGCCGATAAATTAAGAAGAAACAAAAGAATTATTTTAATAGCAATTTTAAATCTCTAGTGGAATGATGGCTCCTCTAGGCAAGATTACCAATGGCTGATGACATCATGGCAAAGTTGTGCCTGGATAGAGCAGTACTGCGTGGTAGGCAGAGAGATACCGTCCACTTCAAAGACGTCAGTGTCTTCCTTTTGGAACCCGTAAATCGGGCACATGCCGGGGCAAAGGGAATGAAGGTTACAGATGAAATGATGGTTGCTCTTCAGGTGCTCTTAAAGTAGGCAGAGGGGACTGGAGGGCTGGATGTGAGAATGACTCAAGCAGCCATTGCTGCTTTTGAAGGTGGAGGGGGCCCCACCCCCAGCAATGCGGGCAGCCCCGAGAAGCTGGAAACAGTCTAGACATGGAGTCTCTTTCAGAGCCTCCAGAAAGAAATGCAGCAGCCCTGCTGACTGACACCTTGGCTTTAGTCCTGTTTGAGTCTGGGGTCAGACTTCTAGCCCCCAGAACTGCAAGCTAATGAGTTCGTGTTGTCTCAAGCCATTGAGTTGGTGGTCATTTGTGCTGTCAGCACTGGGAAATGAACGTATTCCGTTTCCTAGGATGTATTCTTTCTAGAAAACCGAGCCTGAATCAAGCTTCTTGATCTCACTACCAATTTACAGGACATAGAGGTCACAGAGGAACACCTTATATGAAATTAAGGCAGTGGTCAGCAAGATCTAAACTTTGGGCAACGCTGTTGAAAAAAATGGCTTGTTTTATGTATCAAATCAGGTGTGTGTGTGTGTGTCAGAGAGAGAGAGAGGCTGAGGTTCACTGACTTAGGAGATGACCTGGTATTCTGTGTACCAACCAATTGCAATACGAATGTTTATTCAAATAAAATAAAGAGAGAAAATAAATATTAATGAAATTTAAACACTGACACTGGTTTTTTTATGATATTAAGAAATGTTTGTTTGGGGTATGGTAATGGTGTTATGGTTATATTTAAATGATTTAAACAAAGGAGGGGTGGGCTGGTGGGCATAATAGATAACAACAGACATAAATTGATCATTGTCGAAGATGAATGATAGGTACACAGATGTTTGATTTTGTTTTTCTATTGTACAGAGTTTAGTATTTCCATAATAAACCCTCAGTAAAAATGTTAGTTACACATTTGACTTCTTAAATATGTCGTAAGCCAAACATACTAAGTTCACAGGCTAGTCTTGACCTCAGATCATCAGTTTGTGATTTTTGCGTAGAGTTTCAGAGAAAGGTTCTTTTCCTGTAACCTGGGGAATCATCCTTTTCTCTATCCCCACTCCCCCCCCCCCCCCCCCCCCCCCCCCCCCCCCCCCCCCCCCAATTCTTGCTTCACTGCCTATGAAAAAAGGCCTCCTTTATCTGGGCAAATGAGTGATTGCCGAGCAGTATGAATTGCTTGGTATAGAATTGTCTTAGAATAAGTGAGCAAAGAGGTAGTATGCGTAAGAGTGCCTCCCAGTATTTTATGTATTTCTTTGGACCCAACTTTTCTCATTCCACTCTCTCAAAGAGAAAGAAAGAAAAAACAAAAAAAAAGAGGCAATACCTATGTTTTAATACTTGAAAGCCTGAGGTGTTTTGAAATTTTGACTAATTGCCTTTTGCATGTCATCTCTGTGCCTCTATTTCAGGATGGAATGGGAAACTTGAGAATCACAGAAAAAGGTCTAAAGCTAGAAGGAGACTCAGAATTTTTGCAACCTCTGTACGCCAAAGAAATCCAGTCCCGGCCGGTAAGTTTCCATTGAGAGAGGGAATTATTGTTCCTCCGTAATCTAAATCTGGGGGAATCTGTCTTGCCATCAGCTGAGTATAGGGGTGGAGTAGGAGGTGATAACACAGGTAATGAGATGCATTCAAATCTGACATCTTGAGCGCAATCACAGCTCAGCTCAATTAAAGCATTGAGGCTCGGAAAAGTATGTTCACAGCCACTAGGAGTTGTGCAAAGATTTCCACTCAGAATGGTGATTCTGGTGCTTATATGTTAACCACAGTCTCCTACCTAAGCTATTCCCATCATTCTTTCTCTTTTCCATGATAGAAGTAATTTCTAGAGACTTTGCTTTTATTAACTAGTATTATCACATTAATTTTTATGACTGGTTTATTTGGTTGGTTGTATTTCTTGGGTTTTGTTTTTAGTGTTTTTGGAGGGGTGGTAGAATTTGCTGGTTAGAAGGGATTATCAATTCATTTGGTTTCTCTGTATTGATCGGTGTCTACCTGTAAGCAAAGAGTAACAGGAGAGTTCCCCAAAGCCTCATTTGCATTGTGTGCATTGATTACCGTAATTAATGAAATTCAGCAACTTGATGCAGTGGGTAATTTTATCTGGATGCTGTCTAAACTACTGAGTTGTATTAAACTGAGTGCAACTGCTGAATTGCCAATAAATGTATTTCCTTGTGTGTCTAGTAAAAGAGAGGAAGCTGTGATGTTAAAATCATCAAATAGAACAAATCAATTCAGCTACACAATGAGTATTTCTTCAGGCATTTACCATGAGTATATGTTTGTTTGTTTTAAAGATTTATTTTTATTGTTTTTGACAGAGAGAGAGACAGACAGAAAGGCAGACAGAGAGAAAGAATAGGGAGGGCCCAGAGCAGTCTCCATAGTTGACAGCATTAGTTTTCCACATAGTTTTACTCCACAGGTGGGTGCGGGGCTGCGCAGTGCAGGAACTACGGTAGTCTGGGAGCCTCCTGCATAGTCCCTGGCAAGAACTGAACTGGGGGCACACCCCAGTTCAGCATGTGGATCTGCCTGGGCCAGGGCCAGGTTTGATCCTCGGGCTCCGGGGCTGCAAAGTGAGAGCTTAACCCACTGAGCCATCCCAGCTTCCTCCTGTTTGTTTTTTAACAAAAGCATATTTTACATACTATTCTGTATGGTTTTTTTCCTCCAAAGAATACATTAACAGTAAATTTTGACATCTAAATATTTAAAAATTTTTTTTTTAAATATTTAAAAATTTAAAAGCTTTTTTGAGATATATTTAAAGTGTATACTTGATAAGTAATCATAAATGTATATACATGCAAAACCACCACCACAATCGAGATAATGAACATATATGTCACCCTTTAGAGTTTCTCCGTGCCCACTTGTAAGCCCTTTGTCCTATGGCATCCACCCCCCTGCCCCACGTCTGACACCAAGCAGCCACTGATTTGCTTTGTGTCCTATACATTTCTTATAACTTCATATAAAAAGAATCAGACAATTTGCATAACTAAATAATTTTAGAAATATATATATAATTTTATCAAGATCTTTTTAAAAATCATCATTGGACATACAACTTAAAAAAGAGTAAGATTTTTTAGCCAGCAGTTGAACTGGGCCTGGTTTGGCTAGGGAGAAATATTTGAAGTGACTATGGGCATAGACCTTTACTTTTCAATAACATCAGAGCACACAGAAGGAAATGGAGAATCACTTACTAGGCCTGGCAACAAAGGTAGGATTAGTCTTCCTTTGAATTATCACAAAAAAGAGTGAACACATATGTTGGACTAAAAAGGCAAAAGAATAAGATAAGAAGCTTGTGATTTAGTTTATGTGGCTTCTCTTCCCTCAAGGACAGGGACAATGGCCAGCTGAACAAAATGGGGGTTCTGGTAACACAGGAGGTTATGGGAATAACTCTTGGGCAGGCAGTCAATAGAATATGCCACACTTAACTGAATTATAAACTCATGTAATACTCACGTGAACCTCACACGTAACAGCTTTCCATTTTCCACCTGGCATCTTCAGCTTACTGGATTTTGTTTTGTTCTTTGTGATGCACCTGACCATTGCTTACAGACCACCTCTGGGAGACTTTTCTCCGTAGAATTATCTGCAATATCGTTTCTCCATAAATCACAGCTGCTTCAGTTTCATGGGATGTCTTCTGGTTTCCCCCATTATAAAGAGATCAGTGTGCAGTTGAACAAGATTATTCTGCCACTCTAAGTGAGGATAACTAATGAAGCAACACGAGTTCATTTTGGGTTTGTGTTTCATTGATCTGAGAGGAATTGAGATTAGTTAAGCAATCCACACAGGGTTCAATAATGTATCTGATTTTGTATTGAAGGTTGCAACCCTGGTAAAGTTACTACAAATTGATTAGTATGATAGCGATCACTTTGGAAGATAAATTGATGAGAAAATGTTTATCTCTATAAATCTTCCATCTGGGAACTGAATGAAAGCTCTGGATCATTCTACCTTCAGCCACATAGATGCATAGCTTCTAAGTGGTAAAGTGTCATGTTGCCCAGAAAATGTATTGAAAAGGACACACACTAAATTAACTATTCCATCATCACATCCAAAGACCAGCCTGTCCCTAGAAATACTACTTGAATGCTTTTATTTGTCAAGTTAAGAGACACGGTGCCAAAGAAACAAACAAAACAAAACACAAAGTCTATGTTTAAATCTCTATTTCAATATGATAGGCATCTTTTTAATTGCTAAATACATCTACAGATTTTTAACAGGAGCAACTAGTACATAAATTGAATGACTACTATGGAGACCTTTTATCACATAGTAACATTTTGGACAAAAGTGGCAGATCTCTATTTCTTTGAAGAGGCTTCTTTGCTCCCCATGATGCTGGAATTAGATGGTTCTATTGCATAACTTAATGTGCAGTGATAAGGGACAGGAAGCTGGCATTTATTGAGCATCTACTATGTGTCAGGCCTGCAGCAGTGGAGAAGTTGCACACTGAATTTTTCTCCATACTCACTTGGAACTACACTTGGGGTGGGTATAAGGGCCCTAGCCCATTGTTGTATTGAATTCAGAAATTCAGAACAGATGGTTGAAAAAGAAGTTGGAGGAAGGGTTTAAAAAGTTAGCATACTTTAAGAGAATAAACCAGAAACATATTTTTTAAAGTTTAAGGGTATTTATATATCTTTCAAATATTTTTATCCTTTAGAAACTCACATATTTTAAGATGTTCTACCTACTAAAACCTGTATATAAAATTATGAAATACCTAAATGGAGTTCTTAGAAGTTACCTATATATACTAAGAGTAAATAAAACACAAGGGTGAGGCCCGCGTGCTGTGCTGTTGGACTTGGGTGGCAAACAGTGATACTATTCGACCCATGAATAATCTTTGAGCAATTTCTTAAGTTGGCAAGTTCATGCTTTCTGACCTGGGCAGTTGAGATGATATCACTACCTACGTCTCGAGTAGTTATAAATAAGGAAGATAATGTTTGTTAAATGGTTCCTTCAGAACTTGACATGAAGTGAAAGCTCCAGAAATTGTAACTTCTGCTGTCACCTCTTTCTCCCGATGATGATGATAATGATGACAGTGATCATTTTTACTGTCACGTCATCATCACCATGTTGTCCTCATCGCATCTGAACATTTGAACTTCCTCTGGACCAAATAGTCTTCCATCCTCTTCTTGAATGTTTCCTTAATCACAAACCCAGTGCCTTCTAAGGAAAGCCATTTCATATTCCATATCATTTAGTTTAAAATTTTTCTTTCTCTGAGTTATACTCTTACAATGTTCAACTTTCTTCTCTCTCATTCTTCTGCTTAATAAGTTTTGCTTGCTGTGGAACTTAAAGATTACTGGCACAATCTTCCTTTAAAAAATATGATTTCATGGTATCAAATATTTATATATTTTGATATAGTCATGATACTTCCACTCATTTTATGATATAGAAAAAGTAAAACATAATAAACTATTTAAAGATTAAAATACACACATATGCCATTGCTTTACAAAACCCACTTTGAATGTTGGTTCTTATTACAGTCTGAATTCCACATATGAAATACAGTTTGAGAGTATCCCAGTTTGTTAATATCTATGAAAGTTGAGAAATGGCTGTATATTCCCTGAAACTAGGCTATTCATCCTTACCATAGATCGTTACTTATCATCTCTTTGTTTTATAAAAGGCTGACGCTTGCTTTTTTTTTATTCTATTTTGATTTTAGTATGAAGTGAATTGAGACTTATTCTATCAGCCTGATTTACCAACACATATCTAGGCTAGAAGTTGAAAGATTCAATTAGAATTCAATGAGACTGCTAACTTCATTTAATGTATGGGGCCTTAAGGCCCAAGAAGGAGGTAGGATTTATCCAAGTTATACTCAGCAAAAGCAGGACTGAAATCCAGGATTGCAGTATTCTTGCACATCAATACACCATTTATGTGATAATTAATCTTCTCATGACGCTGACTTTAGTAAAATAAGTTAAGTTATACATGCCAATTACCCTCTCATGAAGAATAACTCATTGAAAGGCTTATTAAGTCACTGAGAGACTGCAAAAGCACTTAGAAAGGAAAAACAGAAACAATAGTGGGTATTACAAGTCCACGCTTAATTATGGCTGATCTAATCACTGAGACGATAGATTCATGTGAGGGTTAAAGGAAGTAATTTGAGTGGCCTGCCTTATAAATGATTAAGTGAACTATTGATATGAAAGCTTATGATAGAAGGTATAATCTGAATCCAACCCACACATAGAGTTTATTTGCCTCATGCAGTGTTTTCCTTTTAATATGAATTTGTTTTTAATATTTAAATATCTGAAGAGTTGACATTTTTTTTATCTACATTTTCTGATTCTCACGAAAAACAAAAAACAAACAAACAAAACCTAGCAAATCTGGCAAAGTGGTTTGATATTTCTAAGGATGAGATCTACCAGTAAGCAGCAGCTGCCTCCATTAGACAGGTGGTTGATCAACTTGCTCCGGTCTCCACCCGTCACTGCTGTCTCCTACCCAACTTCTTGCCTCCTTCCTGGAACGCCCCTGGAGGGCGCAGCTCCTAGTTTATGACATCGAGAATGTGGATGTCTCGCCCTGCAGGAGTCCAGAAATTAGGTGGACTTCCTAGGCTTCCTTGTCACACGTAACTCACTGTTCCTCCCTTCTTGTCCCTCTCTTGCCTGTTTCTCCTAGTGGTCTGGCTCCTGTGGGTTTTGAAATAACACACAAGCTCAGTGACAAGGGATAGTGGTGTCATGGCTCCCACACAGCCATGTGCCCCACCTCGGGTCCCCTTAGAACACACCTTGTGTCTGTTTTCTTCCCACCCAGCCGAGCATGAATGGGGTGGGGCCAGACAGGGAGAAGAGAGGTGGAGGTTTGGATTTGGCACGCTGTGCCTGAGGCAAATGAGAGTAATGTTGGGTGGCAGGCAAGCATCCCACGTGGGGTGGCAGGAGCCGTGTCTGAAGCGGCTCCGCCGACGCTTTAGTTGTGATCGGAAGAGCCGTGTCTCTGGTTAGTTTAGAAACCAAACAAAGGCTGAGGTGGCTTCTCCTCAGTAAGCACTGCAGTTTCAACTCCCAGCTGAACACATTGCACACAGAACAGTCTTCTCTGTGCCATTTGCATGGAACAAGAGCATCTTGCTGTCTTTAATTAAGAAGGTAACTGGACCATGAAGTATTGCCTGAGTAAATACAAGTGATTTGTACTAAGTCAGAGGGGTACACTAGACAGCTTTGTGTTTCTTTGCTCACAGATAAATCACGGAGATTATTAAAAGTTAGAAGGGTCATCTTCTAAGCCCATCTGTACTGTAAAGCTGGTTGCCATTACTAAAGTGTATCTCCCTTTTTACCTGTCAATTAATTGTGGACAGTGGGGTGAACCAACTGCTTGCTCTTGTAAACAGATACACAGACTTTGAATAGGTTGACTCTTAATACTATGCATGGTCAGTTGATTTGCTTATCCTGGAAAACAGAGAGTTATTCAGAGATTTTGGTTGCCATAGAACTAAAATGGGCTTATGGGGTTTTTGCTCTTTCTTTAATTTGGAAAAAATTGGCTATGTG
This sequence comes from Craseonycteris thonglongyai, assembly GCA_004027555.1. Lineage (NCBI taxonomy): Eukaryota > Metazoa > Chordata > Mammalia > Chiroptera > Craseonycteridae > Craseonycteris > Craseonycteris thonglongyai. The sequence goes on along the minus strand of PVKE010010218.1, from coordinate 19,083 downwards.
TGCTTTTCTTAAATGAAGTTCATGCTGGAAATGTAAGAGTTATTGGGGCCTTTGGTCAGATCTCAGTTATAACTGTAGCAGCCAGAGGTTTGGTGGAAGAAGTTCCAACCTTCTTCAGAAGACTGATTCAAGGGGCTCTGGGCAGGTCCCCCAAATTCATTCTTGTTACCTGTCATGTCATGGTGTCCAAAAGTCCATCATTAGAATATCAGTCATTTGAAAACTCACAAATTTGTATTCACACCAAACCCACATAGCAAATACTCCCCCATGTATATACACATTTTCACAAAGAATTTACAGTCGCTTAAAAGAAATGTGTGCAGTGACATAGTAAGAAGAGATACGATGGGTTGAGATCAGGACACTAAATGCGAATAGGAGACAGGTAAGGGCAGACTAATAGAATACAAGAGGCAGGTCAAAGCATCGTGGAGTTGCTCTTGCTAAGCCTGGAGTTTGGTATGAAGTTTCTAAACAGAGGCACGATCTCTGGGATGAAAACTTGTGTCTGTACCCTCTAGAAATGAATGCAATGTCCTGCATGTAGGGGAGAGTTAAGGCTGGCAGTTTGGTGTTCTAGAAAGTACACTAGACTCAAAGTTAGGGCATCCGCGTTCTCTTTTTACTATTGTCAGTGCTGTTGTAATCCACAGGGAGCCCGTAGCAAGTCATTCCTCTTCCTCTCTGTTTCTTTTTCTGTAAACTAACAAGCTTGGATGTGACCAGTACTTTGCTACAACTTTTTTTAAAGCTCAGAATCATTTTTAGTCAGATTTTACTTGGAACCCCCAAATCAGCACCACATGGAGGCTGAGCGAGCTGCTGTGTTTGGGGCACTGCCGCCTGGGGTCCTACCCACTCCAACTCCCTGTCACGGGAGGCCAGGGCCCACACACCATGGTCTGAGAACGACCAGGCTGAAACCCTAGCCTCGCTCCATCCAGATCTCTGTTCAAATGGCAATTCCTCACAGAGACCTTCCATGACCGCTCATAGGAAAGGTATCTCTCAATAGCTTTAGTTTTTGTCATTATCTCATAGATCAATTACTCAGCGATATTAATTTCTATCTATATATTACATATATTATATAATTAAATATCTATATACTCACCTATTTTGCTTGTCCTTTTTCTATACAATCTCCTATACATAGCAAAGCAGTTGCTAAGTGACATATAAGAGAAGACTCTGGAACACCAACATCCTGAACTAAAATCCTAGCTCCACCATTTACTAGCTGTGTTACTCCAAGCAAATCACTTGACCTCTCCTGGGCCTCACTTTCCTCATCTGTAGAATGGGTATAATGACAGCCCTACCTCATAAGCTTATTTGCAACATCTTAAGAATTTACTTTGCATAATTATGTAAAATGTATTATGTAAATTGTACTCTTTATAGAACAGTGCCTTGAGTATAAAGGACTATATAAATTTCAATATAATAATTTACTATTAATATTTGTTCATATTATTAAGGCCTGTCACATGGAAGGAAAGCATTTTATTTTTCAATGACTGAATGAATGAATTCATCTTTTTCTAACATCCTTCTTTCTCAAAGATTCTATACGAGCCTGTCAGGCAAGGAGATAAAGACAGGTTTCTCTTTCATAGGCTCTCCTAGTGTGATTAATGGTCTGTATCTGCCACCTATGAAGTACTCTATTACTGGAAGGTGGCTGAGCAGTTGTGTGGTATGGGGACGTGGAGGAGCAGAACAGAGCAGGTGAAGCAGCAGAAGTGACACTGATGGTACTAAAAGCCCAGCTTCCCCTAATTTGCAGTTGGGCCCTGCTGCAAAACCTGGACTCAGGCCATGCCCAGGCGAATGGAGCTGTGTTACAGACCGGAGAGTGGAAGAGGGTGAAATGAGCACTTCAGCCCTTCAGGTCTTTGAGATCTCTTCCTCCTCACTACGGCACATCCACATCCTCTGCAAGTCTCAGGTTCAGGAACGTCCCAGCCACCTGTAATGACTCCTTGGTGCAAGGCTGCTTCTCACTTGCTTCATAAATAACACTAGAGAGAGAAAAGTGAACATCAGAGTCTATTGTGATTCACATTTCATTCTTTTAATGGAAGGAAGTCCTACTTCCGTTATGTGTTACCTCACAGCCAATAATACCTGCTGAGTATTTGGGGAGAATAATGGAGAGAGAAGCTGGCTTTACCGAAAAAGGATGTTTTCATACAATTTAAAACATTTTGTTGATTGTCACTTGTGAAGGGTTGATGAAAAAAAGCGTCCGTTTTAAAAAGTCATTTGTTTGCTGCAATCAAAACAGACTCATCTCCTGGCAACTCGTGGGACCCCCAACACTTTATAATTGCTGGGGGTGCGTTGCACTGTGAGTCTTTATTTTTAAAAACTGTTCATTGTCCAAAACACTGATGATTTTTCAGGAGATGTCATTTCAGAGGCCAAGAAAAAACTTCTTCGCCATCTGAAATTATAATCAAACGTTTACTCTGACTTTGATTGTATGATCTCCATCAGCAGCTGAGCGGAACCTCTTGAAGCAGAGCTCTGTAAATTACTACCAGTGATGTTTTAAATGGCAGTTGCCTAAATTATAAGTGTGAGACCTTCTGTATCCAAGAATCGTTCTGTTTTTTGCCAACAGTGGTTCTTCCTCTAGACAAATACCAAATGTTCTATGAAGCACACAAGGCTTTTAAGACTGATAACATTTTTTTTTTTACATGTATTTGTTGCATTTGGAGGGAGGGAGAGATAGACTTGTGATAAAAATCATGTTGAAAGAATAAGACAAGCAGGCTGCCCTGTGTTTTTCTTGCTTGTTGCAATAAGGTAGACTTTTCTACCTAGTAAGCCACAAGTTCATTTTGTCATAGCAGAGTCACGGAAAGAAGTGTCCTCTCTCTACTGTAAAGAATGAGTACAGATGGTACAGTAATTGCAGTTTTCTACTATCAAGCTGTGTATATTGGTTTTAGGCCTCAGTTAAGGCTCAGGCAGTTATGGTAAAAAAATATGAGAGGATTGTTATGGCAAGATGAATTATCCTCAGGTGGTAGCTCATTAATAGATGAGAAACAGAACTGGCTTTATTTTTAAATGATTACCTCACTGGATGAATATACAAGGGCTGTCCAGAAAGTATATCCAGTGTTGTAATATGAAAAATAGAGGCATTTGTGGCTGGATACTTTCAAGACAGACCTCATATAGTTTTCTTGTCTGTTTCTGACTTCCATTGTTAACAAACCAAGGTTTTTCACTTACTGCTTAGCTTTCTCACTCATCTCTTCACCGTCTTACCATGAGCATTTTCTGAGATGTGGAATTGACCCCCACACTTTCTGTGGCTACCAGAGTTCACTAAATCACAAAGTGTTTCTTTGATCAGATTGTAGCAGTGCCCTGGTTAGGGAGGTACAGGAAGTTTAATGACAGGAAAACAGAATTTGACAACATCACAAGAGGATAAGTATAGAAAGATGGCCAATGCCCACATGTTGATGGTGTGAGACAGTTACCCGCTCTCAGTGGGAAAAGCTACTGGGAACTGTTCCCATCAGTACCATCACAGCTCATCACAGAGCTGATGGCCCTGTGGAATTCAGCAACCTTGATTATATGATAAAGTTACTTGGTTTCCTTTTTTTTTAAGTTGGCCCGTATGGCAAAAAGTGCCACTATCTTAAAAATCACACTTGAAAAGTCTTACACCACAAAAAGTATAGAATCTGTGACTTTATGGGCATAAACTTGTGCAGTAAATCTAATGATCAGAACCACTGAGGTTATGCTCAGTAGAGGAATAGAGACTCTGCAGCTGCCTGGACCATTCTTTTCTCCATATAACTAATGAATTGCTACCAGCAAATGGGGGATGCTTAGAAAACTTCAAAGTGTTGCTAAGTGCCTGCAGGGTTTTTGCTGTTCTGTTTTAATATTGAATATCTATAACTTTAATACATATTAAAAGATTTGCTGTTATGGAGATTAAGTGAACTAATACTTGCAAAATCACCTAGCAGAAAGCCTGGTCCATAGTAATTATTCATAAATGTTTGCTGCACTTGAATCTCAATAATGTGTGATTATACCCTCATGTTTTAATAGCTAATAGCCACAGTGCAAATGTACAGTTATCTTATTTATTCCTTATCATAACCCTAAAAAGAATCTATCATTTTGATCTGCTGTTTAGCACTCAAAAGCTTAGAAAGGTTTAGGAAGAACACACGTGTAATAGTCTGACGCATGTTGACTGTAACACCATGTTCTTAACTGGAATGCCATACTATCTGGAGATAGTAGACAGACGTTGGCTGGTGCTCTTGGCCTAACTTGCTTTCCCTGCAACCCAAGGAAACATGCAGGACACTTATAAGTTTCATGAAGAGGAAAGCAGCATCTTCTTTGCTTTTTCTGCCAGTTGCTGCTTCTCTGGCCATTCCCCACATCCCTCAGATGGCCTCTGAGCTACAGTTTCCCCTTATGCCATAATGACTTCCTGTGGAGTCCATTTGTTCTCCATTCAGACCACCCATCCCCTAAATTGTGCCATCTCCCACTACACTATTATTTCTCCTAGGCACGCCTTCTTTTAGAATTATATGTATTATCTACAATTAATTCAAGGGTCCATGTGCTAATTAAATCTGATTGAGGAAATAATCAGGGTTCCACATGCTAATTAAATCTGACTCAGGAAAACTTCCATGATATTCTAAAGATCTTACATTCTTTGATTTGGCCCGAACCTCAGACTATAAGGTACTGTTTTTTCTCATTCTGAGCCCATCAGAATGAGACAAATAGGAACATATGGAAACCTATAGAAATTCCACATTTTCAAAGACCTGGCCTTTCTTTACTCTGGATCTTTATCTGAAATTATGGAACAAAGGAAATATGAGTTACTCAGTTCTTCCAATTCTCCAAATATCTAGTACCAATAATATCACAGAGATGTTTTGAAAATTAAATGAGAAAACATATGCAGGGTGTTTAGAACAGTGCCTGGCTCTTAGCTCATCTAAATGGCCAATATTATAGTTAATGGCTTCATGGTGGAAGAAAACCTTGGTTTGAACACTTCTGTGTTGTTGAATATATAGATAAGACTTCTTATACTCATCTCTATATACCGATTCTAGTTACATTGGTCAAATGACGACTTAGAATCCTACCAAAATTACACCTTTTGAGCTGAAGCAGATGGAAAAGGACATCTCTCTTTCCCAGAAACCAAAAGCCACTTCCCAAGAGGTGTCTATTCAACCCACACATGCAAATACTGCTGTGATTGTGTCATCAGAGGTTGTTTAGAATGTTACACACCAGTGTTAGCCTTAAAGAACGATACCAGGGCTCTTGCATTTTGGTTCAGGGTGTACCCACAAGGAAAATGGAAACAAAAGCAAAGGTAGGTAGCCCCACTTGGCAAGGTTGATTGACTTTAATAGGTCCTGATTATGCTGCTCATATTCCATGAAATTAAAAAGCTTACAAATGTTATGAGCCATTACCCTTCCATTTAAGGGAGCTTATGACATGTTAGCAACATTTAATGAAATTCTTTTCAAAATGCCATCGGCAGACTCGGTGAGATTCCATGTTGAAATTCAACTTGAAGAATGGTCTGAAAAAGTTTGTTCTCTACCTGCCTGTCTTTGTAATGTTCGGAACCCACCTCAAGGCCAAATGAAATTTCTCATCAGTTAACAGTGATTTGCAATGATCAAGAGGTGGTTCTGCTTTGACCATGAGCGTATTCTCCAGTTTAAGAAGAGGTTACAAAGACTGCCGGGTTTGTGTTTGTGCTTAGAGTGGGAGGTCAGAATAGCCTGCATTTATACACATTGACATGTTTTAAAACCTAAATCCTTTCCATTAAATTGTCTCTACTTATTGAAGATCTAAAATATTCTAACAAATATTCTAAGAAGTTATTGCCTGCCCTGTCTTCAGTGACTTCTTATAATTGGGGAGACAAGACTTTATGTAAGAAGACAATTAAAGCATAGGAAATGAGAGAATTAAATCCTAGATTTTGTGGTACTGATTATTTATATTACCTATACAATAAAAGTTCAGGGAATAAAAATATAGTTGAGTGGGAATTTTTATGGAGTATAAGAAAGATTAGTGGGGTGAGACATACATTGTTTAGGAAGCATTAATCGTTTCTGTTAAATCTTTCATTTTAACTTTTTTGATGGGGATATTTAATGACAATACCCATTTATTTTATCGGTTTTATTCTGAAAGGACACTGGCCATATCACCCTCTTGTTGGTGACATCCCTTACTACTTTTTTGAGATCTTTTGGGTCAAGAAGTATACCATGTGCTTCCTATATATTTTCCTTAAATCCTTTTGGCAATCTTAAAAGGTAGGTCACATTATCTTCATTTTATAAGTGGTTAGAACTAAAGTGCAAAATAAGTCATTTTCTTCAGCTGGTTCCATATTTTTCCATGTATAAGACACCCCCTACTTTCATAACACTGAATTAAGAAATCAATACATGGGATACTCCCACATATAAGATAACCCGCAATTTTTTGCTCTAACAATTTTAGACAAAAGTATCATCTTATACACAGAAAAATACAGCATCTAGAACAGTTGTAATTCAAATCCAGGTATGAATTACCAAAGCATGTGTTTTCTATCTTGATATTGCTCTGCTTTGGAGAACAGATGGTCAAGGCAGACCCCATCCTATCCCACTGCACTGGGAGCTCTTCGCAGGCAGGAGTCCTGTTGTAGGGCTTATACACCATTGTATTCAGTTGTCTATCATAGCACTGGACACTCCACAAATCTGTGTTGAATAAATATGGAAATGGTATGTCAAATAAGCACAACTCATAATATAATGAAAGTGCAAATTTATTTTTGTCTTCACTGTTTCTTTAAAATTTGAGTTGACAGCACCCACATGACAACTTGGGCAATTCCTGGTGGGTTTTCTGCCACTTAAAAGTTGCAGTGTGGTGATATGTTAAGGGATGAAATATAGGCTCAGTTCAGAAACTCTAAATGTCTCATCTAAGATAGGAATAGATTCAAGCCTCATCCAAAACTGTTTCTTTTTCTCTGATGGAGCCTTTGGTGGGTGGCTCCCTGGCTTTGGGAGTAGGGGTGGGCTCTTTTAAGCTGTCTGCACTCTCGTCTTCTGATTTGCTAGCTGCTGGCTATAGTTTTGTTTTGATTGGGTGTTTTTTGGGGGCGTGGGGGTGGAGAATGGGACAGTTGTTACTTGCCTGGGTGACTGGACTTCTGGACTTCCAGGACTAGTAGATGGCAAAGCTGACTTCTTTTCTCATGGAGCATTTTCTGGGTTCTTTGGAGATGCCCAGGGTTGGAGGTGTGATCCATCTCGTACAACTCCTGTGGAGATGCATTTCATTCCCGGACAAGGTGCTTCATCCCTTCTTCTTTACCATGTGACAATGTCTTATCTCCCACAGGGTCCTCTTTGGCAGGGCTTTTAATGCCTCCAGGACAGTGCATCCTCCCACTTGGCCCATGTCTGCTTTGTGAAAAACAATCACATGTCCTTTACCTGACAGATTCTGAGACTACACGTTCTCTCTGAATTAGCTGACCTCTCTGGCCTGCAGTCCCCTCCAGATTTCCTGGTGAGAAGTCTGTGATGACTTTGTGGGAAGCCTTTTTCCCATTGGGTTTGAGATTTGAAAGTAGGAGCCAACCTCCAAAATATAGATTTATAAATTCCCTCCCCCTACATCCTTGTTCCCTGCTTCTATTTGAAACCAGTGAGGATATTTTTGGATATTTCCTTCATCAGTTCTGCATTTTTTTTTTTTAAGCTTTTGACAGAGAGAGACAGAGAGAAGGGAGAGGGCCCAGAGCAGTCTCCATAGTTGTACGTCATCAGTTTTCTACATGGTTTTATTCCACACAAGTGGGTGGGGGCCGCACAGGGTGGGAACTGGGCTGGGGGCCTCCTGCATGAGAAGCACAATCCCTCAAACCAGGGGCTGAACCGTGGGGGGCGGGGGGGCAAGAACTGAACTGGGGGCATCCTGCATGGGAAGCACATTCCAATTCAGCACATGGGTCCACACAGGCCGGGGCCAGGATTCGATCCTCATTTCCCAGGGCTACAAAGTGAGCGCTCAACCCGCTGAGCCATCCCGGCTTCCCAGTTCTACATATTTTGATGTGATAGCTTACTTTGGAATTTCACATCAATTATATCTTGGTGCCTGATTGAAACCTTATTTTTAATATCCTCCTAAATATTTCCTGTGATGGGCTGATTTTCAGGGTAAACTGGTTAGGAATTCCACCTTTGTTTGTGATACTCTGTCCTGTATGTAAGATTCTTGACATGGTGATGGAAGGAAGGAAACGTCTGTACCCACTCGGGCCAAGTGAGTCGGGGCAGCGGGGATTGGGGTGGGGTTGCAAAGGACACAGTGGTTAGAAGAGTCTTTCTGCTGTCATGACCCTTCTTGCTATGCCACCACCCTAGGCCTAGAGAAGCACACTGATTGTCCTTCACGTAGGGGCTGAGCAAAGGACAGATGATGTATTTTTCCTTGCTGCTGAGCTCCGCTGGGCCTGTTCTGGTGTGCTTTTAGAAGGCATCTTGATTAATACATCTTTCTTGGCTTTCTCAGAGGCCCAGAATCTTTAGAAATAATGCATTTGGCTAAAACTGCCATTAAGTAAGGTAAGTTAAGTGGTTGGCTGAAGTTGAGTCCTTTGGGTACTACGGTGATGTCATTTGAAGCAATTCACTTCCTTTTTTTAAAGTAAGAAAGCAAGTATTTGAAGAACAGATGAGAAAGATTGCAGAAAAAAAGATGCTGTTTCCAATGGAACTGCCCAGAATTTGGGGTTGAATACATTCTGCTTTTGTGTTTGTTGCTTTCTTTTCATACCTTGCTTTGCTGACTCTGTAATCTTGGTGTGTTCAAGGCTGAGAGGCCAGAATGACTTTTACTTACTCTACCTGCAGACTTCCTTCTCATAATGGACTAGAGATACCATCTGTGACATTGCTACCATTTCAGCTCCTTATCTCTGTTCCCCAGATTCTATGATTGCTCTTCTTCCAGAATCTTATACAGAGCACACTCTCAGCAAGTGTTTGTGGACTTAATGTGACTTGAGCCCTCTTCATTTCTTCTTGCCCTGCATTGCCTGTTGTGTAACACTTTAAGAAAAAACTATCTTGGAGCTGCTTCTATTTGTTCAGCATTATGTTTAGTGTTTGGATACATTTTATGACACAGAGAAGGTGTTCAATATAATGTTATAAAATTAATGGAAAGCGTTAAGGAGAGAGAGAAAAGGGAAGGAGGAAATGGGGGGAGGAAGGGAGCGAGGCATGCCTTGTAGTGTCTTGTGTTGCTCTAGCCCATTTTTGTAAGGTTCTCACTCTCCCTTCATCTTTCCAAATTTCTCTGTCCTATTCTTAATTCTTTTCTAAATAATTCATAATAGGAATTCTAATCAAGCTGTAGATAACAGGTAACAGTTTCATATATTAAACTCAATGGATTTGTGCATTATGGTAAAAGACTACAGAGCACACAAAAATCAAAATTGTATTTTTTGGCGCTTGGGGGGAACCCTGATAGAGGATTCCATGGGGTCCTTCTAAAACCAGCGTGAAGAAGATGCCACTCACCCTGCCTGTATCTCTGTGTGACCTTCATGTGTGGTATGCTATTTCTGAGAGCTGTAGGAAAAAAGGTTGAGTGTCCCAGCTCAACTTGGCACGCTTGCAGCTCCCTCATTATGTGAGTTCCAGTTCTGACACATTTCAAAAGATGGATTTCATCTGAAGAACAATAAGGTATGTTGGGAAAACCACAGTCTTTGAGACCCTATAGGTCTTGGACAAATCGCTGAACCTGTCAAAGTTTTATTTTTCTCAATTGTAAAAACTGAAAATGAGCACATAGAGTCAAGAAATTTATAAGCACCATGAAAAGCATTAAGTGAATAATACATTTTCTCTTTTACATAAGCTGCCCCTCCCCAAAATATGAATGATTGCCAATTTTATCTTTAGGGAAGGAAACAGGTTCTGAAGGATTTTTAGTTTGTCCAAAGCTTTACAGGAAGTTGGGTTTTTAACCCAATACTTCCAAACTTCAAAGTCCACATCTTGACCATGGTGTCACATTGTCTAATTATCCCAAACGTAGTATGACTGGAAATAAGGTGGAAATAATGTATGTAAAGCACTTAACAGTTCCTACACATGCTAAGAACTTAGGTGGTAGAAAGCTATTATTATTCATTGTTTATTTGACTGATGAGTTCTCTCTGTGTTTAACAGTAAGTTGAATTGAAGGGAGAGGTAAGAATTAAAAGTTTCTGTCTGTGGGAGGTAAATACCAGATTGTTTTGTTTTGTTTTGTTTTGTTTTCCATTCTTATATCTGTGGCAACACTTGGATGTCTTCCAAGAGATGTCTTCCCTTTTGCATGTATTATTCTAGCTAAGCCATATTATTTAAATAGACAATTTCTATTCCTCCCTGAATATTTATGTGAGAATTCTGGACCTTAAAAGCTTTTGTGCCTTGTTGGACTTTAAACTCCTGATTAATTTAATAAGTATTCTTAATTCTTACATTGCATCGTAGTTTGCTACTTTGTCTCATCACATACCAAGTGCCGAAAACATCTGGCTGGGCTGTGTTCTCCATGGCGGAAGCACTAATGTAAAAGTGTGGTTGGTGTTCTCCCTATTGCCTTGCTGCACAATTTTGATGGCAGTCAGTTGTTTACTTTGTCCACAAAGATTATTGTGTACTTCCTGAGTCCTGGGCAGGAGACTATGAGCTAGGGATACCGTTTATCTGTAGATAAACATTTAGCTGTTCCCAAGGAGTTAATACTCTGGGGGGGGGGGGGGGGACACTAAGAAACAAAAAAACAGTATGAATTGTTTTAAGAGCTATGAAGAAGGTAGTGTGATGAGATGGTGACAGATTATACAGGAGGATCTAATCTAATATTGCTGTTACAGAGAATATTTCTGAGATCCAAAGTAGCTAACCATAGCAAGATCCGGGATACAGGATGCCTCAAAGCAAAGAAATGTGAAGGCCAAGGCTCTAAGGCAAATTCTTGATATGCCTAAGGACAGAAAAAAAGCTTATACTCATACAATGGGAAGAGTAAGGAAAGGAAAAGAGTTGTACAAGCTGAGTATAACTTGGTTGTACTCAACTACAACTTACTGAGTACAACTACAAGCAAGGCTGTGTAGCTAATATTGACAGCCTGGAGTTTTATGCTGAAAGAGCTAGAAAGCAAGGGAAGAGATTTTAAGATGAGATTTTAAGGATATATATGTATATGTGTGTGTGTGTGTGTGTGTGTGTGTGTGTGTGTGTATGTATTAAGGATATATATGTATATGTGTGTGTGTATATATATATTAAGGATGTATATGTATATGTGTGTGTGTGTGTGTGTGTGTACAAATGTATGTATATTTATGTATATGTATGTATGTATTATTTATTGTGACTGATGCATAAAAAATGGACCATAGGCAAGAACAACAATGAGAGCAGGGAGATTGGGGAGAGACCTTCTCAGTGGTTCGAGTGACAGATAGTGACAACTCCAAATGGGATGAAGGCAGAGAAGATGGACAGTTGAAGTTTGAAAGTAGGTTGGAAGTACAGTTCACTGGAGCTGCTGCTACAATGAAGATGGGCAGGGAAAAGAAACAAAAGATAGGAATCAGTTATGAGTCGTGGGTTTCTGTTGGGATGCTTTTTTGAAAAAAGTGTGTTGGTCTTACAAAGATCAGAAATTCCACCTTCAGCCTGGTTGGAAGGCAGCAGAGGAAGGTGTGACAGGACGTAAAGGGAAATGAGAGCTCACATCTATGGAGCCCCCAGAGTGCCAGGAATTGCGTTCACCTGGCACATGCTAGTTCATCTTCTAGGTTATAGCAGTCCTGTGAAGCAGAACCGATGGCACATACATTTACATACAAAGAAATGAAGACTTGGAGAAGTTAACTAAACACCAAAGGTCATAGAGTTGGCAGATAAGGAAATCAGAAACTGAAACCAGAGCTATTTCTCAAGTCTCATCTCTTTCTACAAGTTTGTGCTCTTCCTGAGGAGTGAGATATGTCATATAGCTCAATATTTTATTCCTGGAAAAGTGACTAACATTATGCCAGACATCTGTTGAATATTCATTATATAGTGGTTAAGTAATAGATTTTAATCATCAGTGCAAACATTTGCCTGTATTGAAATGCTGAAGGTTTCAAAGGCTAGTGAACCTAAAAAATAGTATATTTCAAGATGGGTTGATCAGACATTACACAGAATTTTAATGGCTAAGTTAGACAGAAATGTTTATTTGCATGTCTATTAATCTTTTATGTGCAAGCATTCTCTTCTCCTCAATAGGTTTGTACCTGAATTGGTGATAGAAAGCCTACAGTCTCCCCACCGCACCCAGAAAATATTTAAAACTTAAAGTGTAAGTCACGCTAAATGTTAATTTAGTTCCAGTGCTGATTTCCAAAGAGTTGACATTGGAAGAGTTGACAGGGAGAAAATTTACTGTATACTAAGCTGGTCAGAGGATTACATCCTGTGTTTGGAAAGATGACTCCTGTTAAAGTTGGCTTTGTATGTGTGTTTGTAACATGCTCTGGGTCAGACTACTCTGGGTCAAATCCACTTAGTGTTAGAGCCTCTTTATCTTGGGAAGATGACTTCATGGAGCTCATATGGAATCTTTATAGACTAAAAGTTATTAAAAGTCTGGGGAGGAGTTTGCAAATTGTAAGGCAAGTCCAATTTGGAGGGCTTGTGTGTGAGGTGGGGGTGTTGTGTGTGTGTGGGGGGGTACATGCATGCACATGTATATATGCATATGTAAATGTGCGTGTGCGTGCGTGCGTGTGTGTGTGCGTGCGTGTGTGTGTGTGTGTGTGTGTGTTTTGGAAGGGAGCAGAGGATGTTAAATTTTTTGTGCCTTTAGGCAAGGTACACCACTCCCCAGATTGACACAGCCCCCACCACTGCTTTTGGTGTTAATCCAAGCATTGCATCTATTTACAATAACTGTCTTGCCTTTCAAGGTAGTTTGGTTTGCAGTGAATATATTAAACATAGTCATCTTTGAATTCTACATCTAAATGCAGAAATTTATCAGAATGATTTATCTACACTATATGAGTGCAAGCTGACTTTCTGGAAACAGCTTGTATGAGTGCAGCCAGCTTTCTGGAAAACATTAAGTGAAACACTCTTTCATATACTGTCAGGTAATATGCATTACACATATTAATTCATGTAATGCTCCTAGCAACCAGTGAAGTATGTACTATTATTATCCATGTCTTACAGGTAAGAAAACAGTAAAACGAGCTTCACAGAGATGGAGTAAATTGTCTTAAGCTAATAAGCTACAGAACCAGCATTCCCACTTAGGCTCAGGGAATTTAGAGCACGATTTAACCTCTCATCTGTGTTGTGCCCCCTTAATAACAGGCAACCTCGTGACTCATAATTGGCTGCCTGGTAGCTCACTGGCTTCAAATAAAGAGCTGTCCAGAGTATCCCAGCACACCACAGGACAAGTTCAGAACAAGATTCCAGAAAGGAGAGCTAGGGACTCCTCCAAGTCTTTTGAGATGAGAACCTGCAGACCATGTAACCAGGCATGTGAATTCAGAAGGATAGAAGCAGGTATTCAAGGTGTAGACAAAAACTAAAATCCAGATGAAGTTAGAGCCAGGTCATGGATATAGAAACCAAAAGAGATCCTGCTGCTAAGAAGCTTCTCCAGGCAGCAGTTGATATCAGTAGGACCTTGGGTGGCTTCATGTAGACTGGGGTTTCTCCACCTCAGCACTATGGACATTTGGGGCTGGGACGTTCTTTATTGTGACAGGTTGTCCTGTGCACTATAAGATCCCTGGCCCTCACATAGTAGATCTGAGTAGCACCCCACTTATACCCCAGTTATAATGATCAGAAGACATTTGCCAAATGTCTCTCTTGACAACCACTGATCTAGACAAAGGAAGAATGCAGGAGAATGGTTTCGTTCATGTCACAGGTGCTTGCTGAGTGCTACTCAATTTTAAGTATCATGTGATTCCGTAATTTCAATAAATCTGGACTTCAGAACTACAACACTGGACTGGAGACTTTAGCAATAGGCATTGTGGTGGAGGGCATGTGCTTCGGGTCTAATCTACTTAGAGTCTGTGTATCTTTACCTTGAGCAAGTCACTAATTCTCTTTGAGCCACAGTATTCCTGTCTGCAAACCAGAGATAATAATAATACATAACTCATGGGTTTGTTGTGAGGAATAAGTAGGATAAAAATCTAAGAGGCTGGGTTAATTGCCAGACACATAGTAAGTGCTCAAGTGGGCCTTCTTAGCAGTGATGTCTCTCATAGCCTGGGGGACCCAGAGAGATTCTTTGGTCCACTGAACTGGCAGCTGCTGAATCCATTTCTGTGGATTTACTTTTAGGATAAGCATCCAGTAAGTGACTAGCTAGTGAAGTGATTGCGATTGTAGGGCAACTTCCAGAAACTCCGGTAGACCCTATGGAGTCAGCCCAACAGGTGGGCTGACTTTGTTTCCAAGCAATTTTATGATAAAAGGATTTAAGTGATTCACAGCACCTCCTCAAGAAGCAGTTTGAAAAACTCAACTAGTTATATTCCAGTGAAGAGGGATTTTCTGAATTAATTCTTCTCTGTGAGGATCAAGATGTGTGTATACATAAAAGTAAGGACAGGGGTCTCCATATCATTACCAAGGAGTTGGTTACTTAGTCTAAATGATGACCCCTAGTCTAGGGGACAGTAGCAAGAATATCAAAGAAAGTCACCAGGCAAGTTACACCATGATCTGCCCTTTCCCTCTTCAGGGGGAGAAATTCGAAGACCATGCAGTAAAGAGCTAGCTAGTAAAGACTTGCTTTCTAATCCTCAGTTCTGTGAGTAGTTTCCTGTGGGAACTTGGGTGATCACTCAACCTTTTTAGGACTTTTTTTTTTTTTTTAATTGAGTTTACTTCTCAATTAAATGAGAATTATTTGAGAACTGCCAGATTGTGAAATTTGAAAACTGCTGAGTCAGAAAATCTGAAATGTGTAACTTGGCCAATTTGAAAATGCTGACAAACCCTGAGCCCCAGCACCCCGCCCATTGTCAGCCTATATCAGCTCAGAGGACATGCTGTGGCTGCATTGAAATGTGTGACAGCATATATCACA
The DNA here is from genome assembly GCA_004027555.1 of Craseonycteris thonglongyai. Taxonomy (NCBI): domain Eukaryota; kingdom Metazoa; phylum Chordata; class Mammalia; order Chiroptera; family Craseonycteridae; genus Craseonycteris; species Craseonycteris thonglongyai. Next base: position 3,825 of record PVKE010010218.1, on the reverse strand, counting down.
GAGTGATCAGCTGGAGAAGCAGCAGGTCATAAGAGCTGGTTTTGGTCAAGGTTACGAAGTCCTCTCTGGACTTCATTTTTCCATGGCACATTCCTCATGCTCAAAAGAATGCCTCCAGGTGGTGTAAATGTTTCTGATTCAGTTTCCAGTTGTTTCTTTTCCTGCACATTTCAAATGTCTGGACATGGATGCTTGTCTCCCTCCCATTCACATTTCTCAGTCTGAGCCTTCCAAATAATCCACAGTGGGTGCTCCAGAAGGTTCCAGAGCAAGGGGTCATCTGTAGATGACCAGAGAGTCATTTTTTTAATTCTCTAAAAATAGAATTTTCTGAATTTTACCACCTACTCCAGACTAGGGACAGAACAGTATTGTAGCAATAGTAGTCTAAAGACTAGCCAAAGAATCTAGCAAATCATCAAGAGAAAAGGAAAGTTTGCTTCTCAAGGGTAAAAAATGAAGATGGCTTATTCTGCATTGTTGGGCATCTCAGGTTCGGCCCCTACATGAGGCCCGTATATGCAGTGTGTTTGCTATCCCAGTGTCTTCAAATGTTCAATTTGAAGGTTTTGGAGTAAACATGTACCATATTTTCCGGCGTATAAGACGACCGGGCGTATAAGACGACCCCCTAATTTTACAGTTAAAACATAGGTTTAGGCCTATATTCGCTGTATAAGACTACAGCCTCGGAAGTGGGGGGTAGTCTTATACAGCGAAAATAGGCCTAAACCTATGTTTTAACTGTAAAATTAGGGGGTCGTCTTATACGCCGGAAAATACGGTATACTTCCATCAATCCTAGAGATCGCCACTCACTCTTGTTCAACCCAAGAGGACATCAAGTTTGTTTCCACCACCTTTGACATAAGCACAGTGCTGGCATGTGGGCAGCAGCAAATAGACTAGCAAAACAAAAATAAAGGTCAGGATGGTTTTAGCCTTGGCCAAAAAGATAAAAGTTAGATTTTTTGAAAGACCAAGGGAAAAGTACGCTAGACAAGGAAAACAAATTTCCCATAAATATGGGCATTGGGGTGTTTTATCAGGAGGTAATGTGATCGTTACCATTGCTAATATTACTCTGAGTTATGGACTTCAGCATGCACACACACAAAGGCAATAATAGGAGCAGTAACAATAATAATGACTCTTGTCATTGACCATGTTAATTTGCCCTTACTTTGTTTCCCTTAATCTTTATACTCAGAGCTAGATGTGAATAGCCTTGTTTGTACAGGAAAGGAAACATCTTACAAAGTGGAGTAACCAGCCTCAGGTCACCGAGCTGGGATGTACAGGTGTCTAGGTGGTCTAGGTTCCTTGTCATCTAAAAGTGTCCATAACATTTTTGTCCCTGTCTCTCCTTTGAAAGGTCCTTCTGCAGAATTTATTCTTTTCTATGATCTTTCAGATTCCCACTATCTCAGAATGTGATGCAAGGCTGCCCTTCCTTGTTACTTTCTTACTGCCGTGGTCCAGAGTTTTCCTTCCTTTCCTGTATCCCTCTGTGTACGACAGATATCTACTGTTAACCTACACAGCAGGTTGTCACCCATGGTTAGTCATGGCTTCAAATGGATTCTAGCCACTACCAAACACTTCATGGGTTGTAACTATATTTAGCTAATTTTTACTTCGCTATATCTCCTCTATTTTGCTGGAACTTATGCTAAATAAAAACAAACTGAAATAAACAGCACAAAAATCATCTGTTTATACTCAAACCAGTTTAAAGTAGGCTAAGAACAAATGTGAGCTCAAATTATGTATATTTTATGCTTGGCTGAAAAATATGTCAATTTTTGTAAACATTTCCTTTTTTGATGGACAGCTATATAAATAAGAATATAATGTGGAAGTTTTTCAGACTTAGAGGAAATATCCAGGTTTTTGTTTGTTTGTTTGCTTTTGTTTTGTTACTGTAGCTACAGATTATACACCCGAGAGTCATATTTACAAATAAAGAGTCATGTGATTTACTACATAGCAATTGGTAATGTTTAGACACTTAATGTCACAGGATCTAGAATGACGAAGACATTGCTCACAATGTCTTGGTGTGTCTACTCTGAATCATTAGTGCTTTCTCCAGTTTTAATGATCTTTGGGCTGTGAAAAATGAGTGCCTTGATTTTTTTTTTTTTTTTTTTTTACTAGTGAGCACTTTTCATTTGAAAAAATCAGCCATGGTGCTGAATTTCCCATCTGCAGAATATTTCCATCTTTTCAATATTTTCCCAAGAAGTTATCAGTTGGTTGATCATTTTCAGCCTGCAACCCTCATAGTTACATCTGCAGCTAAGGAGGATGCTGAAGGCTCCATAGCAACACCATCTGTTGTTGGCAGAATGTTTTCTCTCAGATAAAGATGGGAGGTGTTAGTCACAATTAGACAAGTTGCATGCTGGGATCAGAGCTCATTTTATTTCCCAGGATTTCTGCACCAGTAATATAGTAATGGCCATGTGGATATTCATGAATTGAGAGAAGTTAAACCTACACAGCTATTGTGAGTTGTAGTTTTTCATACCAGAACAGTTGTCAGCAAATTACAGACCGCAGACCAACTCTAGCCTGTGGCCCATTTCTATAAATAAAGGTTTATTGGAATACAACAACACCCATTCATTTATGTATCATCTATGATTGTGTTTAGGATATAACAGGATTGAATAGTTGTGACAGAGGATTTTTGGCCTGCAGAGCTTTAAACATTTGCTGTGTGACCCTTTAAAGACAAATGTCCCCTACCCTTATACTAGAAGATTATTAAAAGGGGATTTTGTTGTCACTAGACCTGGATGATCATTTTAGATTTGAAACGGAAAACTTAACAACAGGGTATCACCACCTTCAGGAAGCCTTCCATGACACATCTGTCCCCTGTACTTCCCATCAGGTGGAACCTAATACTCTCTTCCTGCCCTCTGATCTTGTGGGAACTTTTCTATTACTACATATATCTTATTATTGTCAAGAACTTAATATGCAAAATAATTTCTATGTCTACTATTTTCTGTAAATACTATGGAAGTTCTCACATCTGTCCTACTTTATATAGTTGCTCATCCAAAAAAGGAAACATTATCATTCTTGGGGAAGGCCTTTGCTGTATTTATAGTCCTAGTTCCTAATATAGTACCTAGGGCAAAGAATGTAGTAAAAAATATTGGAGGAGTGAATAAAGAAAAAAAAAAAGGAAATATTTGGCTCACTTAAAGGCAGTTTGGGACAGTGGGTAAATGCTGGTCTCTGGACTTATTTTCTTGATGTGAAACTCCATTTCCACCACTAATGGGCTCCAAGACTTTGGTTAAGTTACTTACCCTCCCCCACTTCAGCATCCTCACTTGTAAGACCAAGAGACCAATATTTCCTCCCTCTTGCACCCTTGTAAAAGACAAGACTGCATCATTCACATGAAATGGTAGCATGGCACCTGACCCATGCTAAGTATTTAACACATTACTGGTGGCCATTACTGTGACTCTCATTATTACTCTAATCAAAAGTCAACTTCCAATCATATCACTGCTAACTTTTGTCACATTTCTGAATTATTACTTGTGAATATATGTGAAGATATCCTGCATACAAACAACCTTTGTTTATTTTTTTTTTACTCCTTTTCTATGTCAGACACTGCACCAGTCACTGGGGATAGATAGATGGATCAGATGTGATTATGGGACTTAAGTACTTACTTCACTATTGAGTATGACGAGCCTAAGTGGGCCAGCTCAGAAGGGTGCAGATAGCTCAATCACAAAGGTGGTCAGAGACTGATAATCATGGAGGAATATTCCCCTTTATGATACATTT
>PVKE010010217.1:0-42932 GCA_004027555.1 Craseonycteris thonglongyai | reverse complement strand
TGAACTGGGGGAGCTCCCCAGTTCATCACATGGTTCCACATGGGCTGGGGCCGGGATTCGATCCCCGGTCCCCGGAGCTGCAAAATGAGTGCTTACCCCACTGAGCCATCCCGGCTTCCCCAATATTTTTAATACTGTTACATTTTTTTTCTGATAGTTCTTTATGCTTTATCAGAGTTTTTATCTGTTATTAAGATCTATGTCTTTATAGTATAACTAATCCTTAGTAGCCTAGTATAAACAGCTAGCACTATATAATCATCCCTCTATTATAGGGTACTTGGGTAGTTATATACTATTATTATTATATAGTATTTGCAATGAACATCTTTGTGAATAATTCATTATACCAGTTTGCATTACTCCATCGAGCTAGATTCCCAGGAGTTACTAGGTTAAAGTTCATGAAAAAATTTGAAGTGTAAAATTTGAAGTATATCTGAATAAACTGAGAGCTCCGAAGGCATTCATAAGGAAGAATAGATGATTTGAAAGTGGTTCACAACCCTGGCTTGGGTTTTTTTGTTGTCTAAAGCTGGTCCACCTGCTATCAGCTTTTTATTATTCTGAGTGGGCTTTGTGAGCTGAATGTACTTTTTGAGAAACTCAGAGTTAGAGACACAGGGAGGTATAGAAACAAAAGTAGAAGACGAGAGATGTGATAGTAACCCAAGACTAGTGAAACCTTGTGAGACTGAACAGGGATGGTTAAAGGAGATATACCGGTAATGGGATTTAGGAGAAATCTTTTATATGGAGCCTACATTCTCTTTCACAAAAAGCTTGTGATGATTGTTCACACTCTGTCTTTAAGAAGTTCAGACAGGTCACATGGAAATTCACAGAGGCTGGTACACAAAGGCTTATAAATGCAAACTTCAAAAGAGTATCCGCCAAGCTGGCATGCTATGAATCTATAAAGTAGGTATCTGGGTTAAGGCTATAAGCTTTTGGAACACAAAAACCATAAAAGAGGCTTTTAGCTGCTGCTTGTTGGTTTTAAGTTCGTGGGGCAAAAGTATAGGTGGGACCTTAAGAGAGCCATAAAATGATATATTCCAAGTTTACATCTTACAAACCAGTTACAAATATATGTAATTCTCAATTGCAACTCCCTCTAATAAAAAAGAATTTAGTAATTTCTGAAGGAGCAGTTTCTGGAACCAGATTGCCTGGGCTCAAAATCCAAAACTGAAACAGTGGAAGGCTAAAAATGAATTAAAATGGCTTACCTATACAAATACAAAGAGAATGGAGAGTCAGCCCAAGATGGAAGGTAGTTTTGAATTCAGAATTGTGTAAATGTCATATATATTTTTTGAAAGTAAACAAAAGATGGTACAACAAACCATGCCCCAAATTTGAAAACAAAGTAAAACAACCTAAGTGTATGTATGGTTGGTTCCATAAGTGTCACCAAGAATTATTTCAAATAACTTTAAAACATAGTACTTTGACTTTACATCCCTACTAGATATATCCTAAGGATAAACAAAACTAAAACACTAAAAATGTATTTAGTGGCCTTGTTGTTAGTATTATAATAACGTTGGTATCATGATTTTGGTATTTGGAATACTGATATTATTTTGAACTATTATATACATTTTATATATACATTGATAAAGCAAATGAATAATTATATTTTTATCATTAGGAAACAAGGCTTCTCAAAGATACAGAAAAGAGATACACATATGAAATTAAATAAATTAGTAAAACAAAAGAACTTCTGCTTTATTTATTTCTAAAAAATTATTTCCTAGCATCATTTGCAAAAGATAGAACAAATTGAGTGATAAAAAGATTAAGACTGCAATAGCTCAAAATGTCTCATATATATGATTTATATACATAAGGACTTAACTTCACAATTATAGTTAAAGTAAAACTCATGGATCAGTTTTGATGGTTGCTAAGAAGCTCATTAATATAATAATAAAATTAAAAAGCAACCATTTATTTATTCTGCCTTTCCTATTCAGGGTGTATTTCAGGATACCCCCACCAAAATAATGGAAGGTCTTTATAGGAGAACAATAACCAGCAAATTCAAGTGAAATATTAGAATTGGAAAAACACCATTATGTAATGCATGATAACATAAATGCTAAAATTATTAGATGAAAGGTTTATAGAAAAAAAATTTCATGGCCTGATGACATTTGAATCATCTTAATCTAAATAGAAGTGGGATAATCATATCATGTTTTTTTTGATGAAACACAATAGGAAGTACACATCATATCACCTCTCTGTAGTTTATTGTTGCAGAAAGCGAGAGAGAGAGACAGAGAGAAAAAGCAAAGCTGAACCTAATCAAGTCTGGTTCAACTGCCAGATTACTGCAAAAACATGGATTTGGAGGAACAAGTTAATTAACACCACACTGATATAATTAGTCCAGTGAAAAATATGAAGAATTCTGCAGTACAAATGATCTTTAATAGCTTTAATGTGAACTGGCCTGAAAGCGGGTGGGGAGGGTTGAAAGCATACAATACAAAAATAGTATGCATGCCCACTTCCGTAAGTCTAAACACATACATGTCTCTTTCCTAGACCTCCTTGACCCTGGTCTTCCAATTGTGCTTCTTCCAGAATTCTGACCAAAAAACATTCACTAATGTCTAAAAGTCCAGGTTATTGGACTCTTATTTTGGAACACTTTTATCTCTCACAAAGTGAATGACCAGATTAACTGGCTGATGTTCTACCCATTGAGATAATTACCCTTACCACTGTGTTTTGATGACATTCCCAAGTGGGGGATGTAGTAAAAATACAAGGTTGGGGAAGCTGGGATGGCTCAGTGGGTTAAGTGCTCACTTTGCAGTGCCCGGGACCAAGGATCGAGTCCCGGCCCGGCCCCGGCCCATGTGGACCCATGTGCTGAGCTGGGGAGTTCCCCTAGGTCAGTTCTCTCTCTGTTTCTGTCTCTGTATCTCTCTCTCTCTCTGTCAAATAAAATAAAATAAAATAAAATAAAATAAAATAAAATAAAATAAAATAAAATAAAGTAAAAAAAAAAAATACAAGGTAGTTTTCAGCTTCTAATCATATACCAAGACAAACCATTCACAGATCAAGCTCAAACTTTATTCCTTCGTCAGCTGGTAATTGAAAACACTTATGAGGCTGAAGAAGAGCTACTGCAACAGTGGCAACTGACATAGGGATCTGGGCCATCTTATAACTTATTTAAGCTCTCTGGACCTATTTGAGTCCAAACTTCTATATACCATTTTCATCTTATAACAGATTTCTGTTTAGCTTTACAGAGAATTGCAACATTTTTTCCTCTAATAATTATAATTGGTGCTTTTGAATTATGATTTGCCTCTGGTGATGGAGGCAGGTTTGATTTTTAGATAGTCTTGTCAGATTCATATGGTATAAAAAAGAATATTTCCCCAAAGGCAAGAACATATAGTAGGGGGAAAAAAGTAACATAAGTTCATTGCACAAACTGGAATTCTAGGATGGAAAAGCTAAAAGTTAATTCAACAGATAATCTTATATTTAATAGAAAATAATCATGAAAATGATGAACTGAGAAAATCTCATATATATATTATATTATATTATGTTATATTATATTTTAAAAAGCTGGAAGAAAAATGTTATGTAATATTTGGGATGGGTTATTTTGTCTTTGCTTGTACAAGACTTATTAAGTAATTTAAACTGTTCTATGTTCTAGTGGTCTTCCCTTTTCTTAATCATTAGAGAATCATTTTATTTTTATATCACAGTGGATTCTAAATCATATTTAAGACTGTTTGCTAAAGCTATCTAAACATGAATATATCTCTGAAAAACTCTTACAGATATATTCATGTTAAGCCATTCATCCAATAAACAGAGCATGGGCTGCACATATTATTTAAACTTTTTTTTTTCTGGTACGTTTGGCATATTGACACAGAAAGGAAAGAGAAATTCTCACGTGCCTTTTTCTACCTTACAGCCTAGCCATGTAGCAATACTTTTTGTAAAAAATAGATTTACAATATTTGATAACATTTTAGCAGTTTGTGATATAAGGAAAAAGAAAACTGGCAATCTTACAGTTACCTTAGTTAATAAGCCATTTGGAAATACCACATATAGAAGAAAATAAGCAAATTATACTGTGTTTAAGAGTAAAAGAGTAATAGAGATAAAACATAATGACATTTTTTGAGTAATGAAAATGTTGATTTCATGTGTACGTTTTTGGTGATTTTTAAAATAAAACATATCTTTTCAGGAAGACAGAAAGAAAACTTTAGAGCTACTTGAAATATTGTTTTTTAAAAAATCAATGATAATAGTATAATAATATAAAAGTAATAATAAACAACAATTGTAGTAATAAAAAAATATAAAGCTTATCCTCACTACTTCAGAAATGAAAAATTATTTCTGAATAAAGATATAAAACTCAATGAATAAACCAATCATAGAAATATGTGTATTTCTTAATATTATATGTTATAAGAATAAAGATTTTGTGTATAATTGTTTGTCTTTAATTCTTTCATGAAAATTTAGAATTCCTTTATTTCTTATTGAAGGAAAATTTGCAATTTGAATTAGTCAAAAAAGCTAAAAGTTTTGTTCCATAACTTAAAAAAAAATTTATATGTCTTGTATTTCCCAAAACTGTTTACAGAAAAGTTTCTCATTCTATTTTTTTCCTACAGCTCCACATAGTACATTTTATTGCATATTATTTTATTATTTTTTAAATAATTCATTTAACTAGTCTCTGGTAGATAGACTTTTAGATTGTTTCCAAACTCTTGCTATTATAATGAATAATGTTGTACATGCATTATTTCTATAGAATCAATTCCCGCAACTAATTTGGTGATTCCAGGGGAATTCAATTTTGGTGTTTATAGTTTTGCTTGTTACCAAATTACTCTCCATTGGGAGCTGCAACAATTCAGACTACAATCAGAAACGTATGACAGTGCCTATTTCTTAAGTTGTTTACTTTGCCAATGAAAATGTAATTTTAATTACCTGACAAATTCTAGATGTGACATTGTCCAAAATCCAAAATCAAAAAGTGATCATTCTTCAACTTACTTCAAACGTCTAAAATGATCAGAATGTGGTAGATTTCAATAGTTTCAAGTAGAATATTCTTCTAAAATATGTACAACATATTACATAAATACATATATATTGTTGGCAGTGATGGACAAGTATCTGTATCTTTAATTTTGTCCTCCCTTATTGAGCTCAATTAGCTGGCAAACTTGGAACACAATGCTCTCTCAGCTTAAGCTCAAATTTGGCTTGAAAATCTTGTTTCAATAGTCTTTAGTATCATTCCTGAAATTAGCTTCCAAACTATAAATTTGTTGAGGCTCTCTGGCTGGTTAACTATTGCTTCTGTTATGTAGGGACTTAGCAACATGTAGTGTTGTAACAGCGTTTGGAATGTGGCATGAAATTCTCACTACATTGAAGTTTTAAATTAGAAAGAAAAATATAGCCTTTCACAGTCCAATCAATCCTTTCCAATATCATCTTATATAAAATCTTAAAATAAAATCATATTAACATACTAAGGTTATAGTCAGTTATGGAAAAAGGACTTATATAATGTCATAAAATTGATATAATTTAATTGTAACTGTTATAACATTCATAAAACATAAAAAGTGGACCTCTCTATGCTTTACATTATTAACATTCATTAATGATGGATTCAAAAGCTTTAAAAACAAATGCTTATTAGTCAAAATCCATCTTTGGTTACATTCACAAATGCTCACAAGCACATGTGTTTAGGTTTAGTTTACAGAATGCCATGAGCCCAACTAAAAAAGTGGATTGCAGTGGATTCCGGTGATTGAGGTGTTAATGCTCATACAAATCAGGTGGTGAGTTTTTGTGTCTACTGAAAATAAATAGAATTATCTTCTCAGACCAAAATATCTGAGGCAAGTTTTATCTGTCTATCTAATCTATCTATCTATCTCTACCTATCATCTATCTATCTATCTATCTATCTATCTATCTATCTATCTATCATCTATCATCTATCATCTATCATCTTTCACCTATCTATCTATCTGCCCTGACCAGGACTTGGTTCCTTGCTTTAGTTTGTATTGCTTATTCGTCTAAAGCAAGTCCCAGAGATTCATATCACAGCCCAGAGTTCAAAGATTCCCCTAGTAAAGCTTCCTAATCTCTTTATTTTCTGGGCTTTGGCTTTTTTTGCCTTGCTCCTTTTAGTTTAAGGGCTTCACACCATTTAAGGTTTTATCTCTTTTTTTCACATTAATAAAGGTTTAATAACAATGATTGCCTGGGCCTCAAGGATTAGCAAAACTGAAAAAGAGTGGGAGTCTCATTTTAGGGTTTTTCCCAGTTCTGGAAAGATTAATCCCCTCAAATATTTTGCTTGTGTTTCTAAACCGAAAGAGGCACCTCCAAGTCTTTTACCCTGCAGGGAACCTCAGTGAAACTGCTAATCATTACAAGAATCTGATAGTGTTTTCTTCCTCCCTGTTTCTGTCTTTTGTTTTTATTTGAAAGGCTGGGTGGTAGCTGGAGGGCATTCATTTTTCTTTATTTGCTAAAGAAAATTTTGCTCTAGTCGTTGGTGCTTGCAGTAATTAGGAAATATAACTGTTTCTGATTTTTATTACATTCTCTTTCATGCCAGTCTTACTATTTTCTTGTTTGTGTAAAACCTTTTCTCATTTAACATGACAATTTAACCTTGCTCTCATTAAAACTTCAACTGAAAGACCTTTGTTTTTCAAAAAGCTTGACCCTATTTAGAGAGACCTAGCTAAAATTCCTTCCATTCTTTAGTATTAATTAAAACCACCGTTCCCTTAGGAAGTTCCATTGTATTGAAAGATATAATAAACGTACCAAGAAATTCAATGAAAGCAGAAAAAGATGGGAGAATGAGAGGAAAAAGGGTTACTTGTTTGGGAATCTTTAACTGTATACTTATTGTGGGTGGGTGGACACTAATATTAACTAGCCTGCCTTTATTTTCAAGTTCACTCCTCAAATCTTTATTCAGATTCCTTTCTTTAACTGACAGTACAGAGGGAACGTAGTGCAGTTATCCAAACTAAGCAGAATGCATCCATCTGGCGTGCCTTTCAGGAATCCAGTCCACTAATTTTTGTTATGGATTTGATGATTCACCCTCCTAAGATGCAGCACAGGGAAGAATTTCCTCATTTTGCAGAACTGCCAAATTTCATTCATTGGAGCAAAGGCTCATTTTGGGCTCATATGTAGACAGTTGTTTATGTTTAAACACTATCTTTTAAAATCTCCAGCAGCAGAGGGTGTTTGTCATTATTTTCTACATAAAGTGTGCTCCGCTTTCCCCCTGGGATTCTTCTAACTTTTTGGCCACCAGGCCTTGTTTTCCCTTCCCCCTTTTTTCACCTCAGCTACATCTCTTGGCCTCATTTGTCCCCTGAAAAGCTCCAATTTCTTTTCTTCTATTGAGACATTTGTCGAATTTACCCCACCGATTTTTTTTTTCTTTCCCTTTTTGCTTTTAAGCTAGGCTGTTCATCTAACTGTTCACTTATCCCCCCTTTATTTTTAAATAATTAACATTTACTGAGTGCAAAGTGCAGGCAGAATAGCGTTCTCTCCTGAAAGAGGTAAGAGGTGTCATTATTATCGTGTTCAACACATGAGAAATAACGGCACAGAACTCAAGTAACTTGTATAAACTCCTATTAGCTGGAAGTGACCCTACTATAGCTGGGAGTGACATGCTGTACATTATACCCAACCATCGGGATCCAGAGGCAATGCACTTAAAAATATATTTTAAAAGTTTTATTAGACACAAAGACTATTTGTTATGGCAGTTATAAAAGCAGCTCATATGTCTCCCACCATGGGACAAGTTTTCCAGTTTTGCCCATTTAAAAAAATCATTTCCTATTTTTGAACTTCTTGCCATTTCACACGGTTCCTCGAGGCCCCTCTTCCCACTTCGCTTCAGAAACGTGTCTTGTATTATGACTCAGCCCAGCCCGCTCTCTGCCAGGCGCTGACGCTCGCGGTAGAGGCGCCGAGGCCGCAGCTCGGGGGCGAGGGTTCGCGCCGCGGCTCGCGCGCGCTCCTTCCGCTTTACGGCTGCTGAAAACCCGGCCCGCGCCCGGCAGCCGTACCGCAGACGAGCCCGCGCCCGTGCCCGCGCCGCTCAGGTAATTGGAGTCCTTCTGTTTTCGAAGTTTTTCCTGCACCAGCTCGGCTCTCTGAGGCGGCGCGGCCTCGGCCGAGCCGTCGGGCCTCCTTCCCGCCCAGACGGGCGCGGTTGCAACACTGGCCGCACCCCTGCGTGGATCCCTGAGCGCGGACTAGGCATCTGGTCCCGGGGCCAAGGGGCACTTGGGCGGCGGCGGCGGCGGGGCGGAAGCGACCACGAGGGGAGGCGCGGGTCACCTGGCTTCTGCGGTCCTCGGGTGTTTGGAGACCCTAAGAGCCTCCACCCCCGCCCACCCTTGCAAGCTGCTTGTGTTAAGAGCGGAGCCCAGCAGCGCCGGAGTGCCCATTTATCACGTGTCCATACAGGCACACACGCCGACTGGGCTGCCCGAGGAGGCACCCTAGCGGAGCGCAGGTAGAGCCGCGGGTCGCTGCACACCTGTGCCGTGGGGCTACGTGAAGTAACGCCGATCCAGAGGACGCGATGGAGGAAGTTTATGAGATCTGCTGAAAAAGCAGCCTGTTATTAGCTCCTGCACTGGTTTCTGCCCTTCGGTCTCACTCTTACATAGCTCTCCATCATTTAGTCCTTACCGTCTCCCTTTTCCACATTCTTTACTTTTTCTTCCATTTTTCGTCTTTGTTGGATATGTTATGTTTTGGTGTCTTGTGTTCTTTTGCCCCTCACTCCTATAACGAGTACACAGACAGTATCCTTTACTTTTCTATGTAGTCCTTAGCAGTTAGTCTTTGCTTAGTATGACTTGTGCATTCTCAAGGAGCAGAGTAATGGAGTCTGGACCTGCACATGGCACTAAGTTATTGGACTATTGCCTCAATTAGCCATACACAACAGAGGGCAGGGGTTTGTTTGAAACCAATCTTAGAAACCTAGATAACAGTGCTGCTCCTGTTAATGGGCTACATCTTGACAAACAAGCAGTTATAGGCTTCTGTAACAGTTTTTTTGAATGGTAGTCATGGGTAGCTGGTGGCAGATTAAGAGAGAAAAGACATTCAGTTTCTGCCCTCCGGAGACTCTATATGCCCAGAGAATGGTCCATAATGAGTACTGGGATAGTGGTGTAAATTAAAGTTCTCTGGGTGAGTGAGGGAAGAAAGGATTGAAGGAAGGGTTGGGTTTTAAACTGGACTTTCATGTTTAAGTAAGATTTACCCCATTTCTCCACCGCCCCCCCCCCAAGAATTCATAATAAAAAATTTTCAACAATCTTTTCACTCTATTCTACGGATTTTTCTTTACAATTACAGTAATCTCTGATTTCAAGACATCTGGAAAATATAAAAATAACTCCTCTTCCCAAGGGTGATTTAATGTAAGACTATGCAAAGAGTATTGTAGACTTATTAGAAGACCAAGAAGAGTGAAATAACATAATTTGTTAATTGCATACATAAAGCACTATTCAGTTCAAGAACAATATTCATTTATTTAATCAAAGACTTATTGAGTGCTTATAAGCATTGTTCTTGGCCTTGCCTTCTTAGAATGTACATTCCAGCGGAGGAGACAGTTATATATTAAGTAGAAAAATATAAGGTGTTACTATAATTGCTTTGGAGATACATAAAGCAAGAAATGGTTTATGTGTGTAGCAGTTTAAAATGGCATTCTAAGGGAAGATTCTAGAGATGGTGACATTTTAGTACATTTTAGTAGACTTCTAGCAGGTGAAGGAGTGAGCCATGGGATATTTGGGACAAGAGCTTTCCAGGTGCAGAGAACAGAAAAAGCAGAGGCTCTGCATATTGTTTGTCAAGGGTCAGCAAAGAAACTAGTATGGGTGGACTGTAATGGAGGAGTAAAGTAGGTTAGATTGTCTTAAATGCAATAGAGGCTAGATAAAGGGTGTCCCAAAATTCGCGCAAGATTTGAATTTTGCGTCATTTGTGTGGTAAAGTGTTGCCAATGAAAAAAAAGACTGTGACAGCTGACAGTTCAGGGTTATTAAAAATGGAGCACTACACGAAAGAATGCATTTTTTTTTAATATATTTTTTATTTATTTATTTTTGACAGAGAGAGAGAGAGAGAGAGAGAGAGAGAGAACTGAACTAGGGGAGCTCCCAGTTCAGCACATGGTTCCGCATTGGCCGGGGCCGGGATTCGATCCTTGGTCCCTGACACTGCAAAGTGAGCGCCTAACCCACTGAGCCATCCCGGCTTCCCCAGAACAATGCATTTTTATTGTTGAGCAATGAATTTACAATTTTTAATTATAAACCTGTGTTTTCTATCAAAATTACTTCTTGCATGAATTTTGGGACACCCTTAAGTTCTAATGGTTTAGTAAGCTATTGTGATGACTAGTTTTATTTGAAATGATATGGGAAGTCTTTGGAAGATTTTCATCAGAACTGTTTAACAACTGTTTAATATCATTACTCTGGCTACCGTGTTGAGAACATATTGAAGGAAGGCAAGGGCAGAAGCAATGGTGCCAGTTAGGGTTATAATAATTCTTGTGACAGTTGATGGGGACTTAGACCAGGATGGCAACAGTGGAGCCAGTGAAAAGATTCTGGATATATTTTAATGGTACCTTCCACAGGATTTGCTGATGTTGGGTATGGAGTGTGAGAGCAAAACAAATGAACTCAATTGCCTAAGGCCTAAGCAATTGAGAAGATAGAATTTCCATTTATTGAGATGGGGAAGACAAGAAGAAAAAAAGGGATGAGAATTAAGAATTTGGATTTGGACATGTTAAGTGTTAGATGACTTAAATATCCAAGGGATGTCAGTCATACAGTCTGAAGCCTAGATTAATGATATGCATTTGGAACTCTTCAGCATATAACTTGTTTTAAAAGCAGAATTGGATAAATTTATTAAAAGTGTGTGATATTAGAGAACTGAAGAGGACCAAGGACTGAGCTCTGGGGCACTCCCAACATTATCAAGAGCCAACCAGCAAAGGATTCTGAAAAAGAAATGTTATGCTAGGTGAAAAGAGCAGGAGAGTGTGGAATCTTTGAAGTCAAATGAAGAGACTGGTTAACTGTTTTAATTGATATACTATATCATTAGTCAATTAATGACCCTGAGGGTAGCAGTTTCCTTGAAGTGATGGGTGCTGAAAACTTGTTAGGAATATTGAAAATTCATTTCTTCTACTCTCAATGTAACCGGTTTCATTACATTGACAGTGGCTGGATTTTTTCCAGATAGTACCGGTATGTATATGTGTATATATACCTTATATTAAATATTATGTTGTATTAAATATTATACTGTATTATATTAGTTTTCATCCCTTGAAAAAAGAGAAATGGAACGTTAATTGGAAGATATATGAAACAAAGTTTTAAGATGCAAGACTGGTATGTTGTTACACTTCTAGAGCCATGAGAGATGCAAAATTGATGATGTACGATTGAGGGGATCAGTGTTTTTAAGTATGTTAGGATAAAAAGGAGAAATTATCTGTTGCTAGGATTATGGGCTATTTATCTATATAGGAGAGAAGGACGAATATGTACACAAATGCAGGTGGGGGTGTGGATGGGTGGCAAAGAGTTGCGGTCCAGGATAAATTTATAGGAAATGTACTTTTTTGTTTGTTTGTTTTCAAATTTGGTCAGGGATATATTTGATGAAAGATTACTTTATGACTGAGAATTTCTTAAAGATTTATTTGTATTGTTTTTTGACAGAGAGAGAGACAGACAGAGAGAGGCAGAGAGAAAGGGGAGGGCCCATAGCAGTCTCCATAGTTGACAGCATTAGTTTTCCATATAGTTTCACTACACATGTGGGCATGGGGCTGCGCAGGGCAGGAACTGGGCCCGGAGCCTCCTGCATAGGCCCTGGCAAGAACTGAACTGGGGTCACACCCCAGTTTAGCATATGGGCCCGCATGGGCCGGGGCTGGGATTCGATCCTCGGGCTCCGGGGCTGCAAAGCAAGTGCTTAATCCACTGAGCCATCCCAGCTTTCCAACACTGAGAATTTCTTGATACAAAGAACATAGTGTTTTGTTAAGGAAAGAAGATAAGGGATTTCTACCTTGAGTTCAGCTTGGGAGAAGCCTTGTAAAGAAAGTTGAGATGACAAAAGCTAGAGGTGAAGGAGGAAATAAGCAAAAGTATATCATAAATGTGGAAAAGGCTATGATGAGAGTAAAAACATTGAATCATAACTCCAGTACTACTGTATAATTATGGTAAAGTTTCAAGAATATTATTATCATATCAAACAGACACTTTAGTTTTTAAGACTAAGTGTTCTAATGGAGAACAGTGTTGTCGCTGGTAGTGACTCTACTTAAGGAGTGGCAATGCCAGAGGTCTGATACTCTGGAAAGAGATTTTAACTAGGAATAGATTTTAGGTTGCACTTTGCAAGTGATACCATAAAGACTTATGTTGGCAAGCAATTGAGTATAGGGGAAAGATAGTATTTTGACAACATTGTTCATGGATATTGAGCAGTTTGACAGATGAAGAGAATTGTTGGAGTTGGAAATAATATATTTGAGATGACTTTCTTTCAGTTATTTAGGGACCATTTGTTAATTGAATCCTAATTATAAAACAAGTTTCTATGTGTGATCTTGGTAGGGGATGTTGATACCAAGATGGAAATGACATGATTCCTGCCCTGAAATTATCATTTCTATTATAGCAGAGAAGAAACAAAAGAATGTAAACAGATACTCTGAGAGAATTGATGAATGCCTTATGGAAATTATCACTCAAAAGCAGAGAGAAGAGTATAATGAACGTTAGGGTGTGCATTTATCACCCTTCAAAATCTATCAATTTTTTGCTAATCTTGCATGTTGTGGGAAAATAGAGAATGGAAAGATTGTTTCTATTTTTAGAACAGGATAGGAAGACTTCACAGAGCCTCTCTTATATGGAGAGATGGAAAGAACATTAAGGTGACTGTAGAGTTCTTGGTTATGGTTCTGTACCTGTTGGGCTTGCTAGATACCTTTCTGTTGCTCAGTTGTTCTCTCTGTTCTTTACTTTCCTTATAGAATGTAGTAGCTACTCTACCTAAATCAGGGGGCTTCAAACTACAGGCCTCAGGCCAAATCCACCCTTCCACCTGTTTTTGTATTAATGATTTATTGGAACACAACTACATTCATCACTACAGTTTATTGTCTGTGTCTGCTTATGCCATAGACTATGTAGTTGAGTAGCTGAGACAGAGACAGTGTGGCGAGTAAAGCCTTAATATTTACTGACAAGCCCTTTACGGAATGCTGCCAAACTGCTTGCTGTTCTTGAATGTAATCTCTGAGATTGCTTAGCTCAAATACGTTAACCTATTAAATAGCTTACTAAAAATCAGTGAGAATCACTAATATTTTTTGAGCATTTACTAAGAGCCAGCACTGTTATAATATTTTGGTTTTATGTGCTTAGTTAATCTTCCCCCAAATCCTATTAGGTAGGTTCTCTTATTTCTATAGTTGAAACTAAGGCATAAAGTGGTTAAGTATCTTGTTCAAGTTTACATAGTAATAAGTAATAGAGACATGTAGTCCTGTTTCAGCATCTATATCCTTAAATATAATGCTATATTTTCTTTAGATGTATAGAACATATATATGTAAGAAGAAGTTTAGGCAACCAGAGAATGAAAATTAATTCAAAAATCAATGATTTGCACTTAAGTAAAATTATGTTGTAATTACAGATGTAAAGGCCTTAAGATGCTGAGTAATCCTCAATGTACATTACAGTTGAATAGTGTATGAAATTCATATATGCCTGGATAGAAAAGTCTAGTACACCATCATTTTCTCATAAAGCTTTTGTGGATTTTTTAAAGCAGAACACTTTACTTAAAAAGTAAGTACATATAAAATGATATAACAATATGAGCCTAAATATTGTTTCTTCTGATAATATTTATAAGGAGTCCATCTCTAGTATGTGACATGATTGATGCAAAATATTTAGAGGTAGGGTCCCAGAGTTTTAGTCCCTGTTCTGTCCCAGTTAGATTTTTGTGCCCATGCCTTACTCTGGCCTTTAATTATTTTACTGAAAAATGAGAAGGTAGCTCAAGATCGTTGTATAAATTTTTACATGGTACATTCAAAGAAATAGATGAGATAATAAGAAAGAACCAGGTTTTTAAAGACAAAAATTTAAGCTCCCCCTTTTTTCTACACATACACACATAAACACATATATAGATATGTATAAACATAAATATAAGCCTATATATATGATATAACTATAAAATCAATTGGATTTATAGTTATATTCGGTGTGTAGATAGTTAAATATTTGTTCTTACATTTGTGTTTCTGTGTTTGTATGAAGTAATTCATAACATTTTTTTCCTTTTACCCCCAAAACAGTTATATGGTAAGTGACTCTTGATGAATTCCTTGACCTCTGTTATCTGGCATTGTGTCTTATATTTTCTTTAGCAAAATTCAGTTCATTGCTTGATTTTTTCGCTAGTTCAAAGCAGTATGACTGAAATCAGGATTGTCTGTTTTGCACGGTTGCATGGGATATTGATGTCAGTACAAAATTGTAATTTAATTGTCTTGACCTTTTGATATGAGTGGATCCAATAAGAAAGGTGATTTTTCTTGCATACAAACCTAGTATTTTGAGCCCAGCATGATTTTTCACTAACTACTTGTTTATAAATGTGGGTTCAATTTTTAAAAAGTTAGAATTTAATCATAATGAGAATTTATGCTCTCAGTATTAATTACCAAAGTATGATTTGATAGGAATATATTACAGATACTTTATTTTTTAGATATTTAATCATGAAAAACTTTAGAAGAGCTATGAATCCTTTAAAAACAGATACTGAAAATTCTACATTTTTGACTTGTTTTCATTGTATACAATACAACAGATGAGTGTTTTCTACATTATAAATGGCTTTTTGCTTTTATACAACCTTGGCATGTAAAAATATTCATGAACTTCTTCAGTTTTAGCACTTTATTATGTTGTTCAGCCTTATCTATTGGTAAATTTACAACTCTGTATAGTCTGTGCTCTCTTATTCCTATGCATGGACTCCAGTTACTATTTGTGATAAAATAACCTCAAATAATGCATTCCTAAATATACTTTGGGTCTCCTTTCTTTTTACACTTAGAAACTGTATTAAAAAATGCAAAGCAGAAGCACTTTAAACCAAATTATAATCTCTCTGTAAATACTTTTTGTTTTTGTCTGTTTGCTTTTCATTTTTAATTTAACACACTTCTCTCTAACTTGACAATTTCTTGGGACATCTAGTGGTTCTAAGGAGCACTTATATCTTAGTGAGCACGCAGCAGGAACCATTTATAAGTTTTTCACTATATCTGAACCGTGTGTATTCCCCTTTAAGCTTCAGAACTGTAAGAGTATACTCGAACCAAAATAAACACCATTTGGTATACTGCAACACTTTTTTTGAAATGCTGGTCCTAGTAGTCAACTTGAAATTTTAAATTACATTTAGGTGATAAAAGCATCCTTTATCTGACCTTCTCAATTGATGTGAATCTGATTGGGAATGCCTTAAGAACTCACATAGTCTTGGAACATTTCCCAAAATTTAATTTTGCTAAATTCCCAAGCTTTTTCAAGCAAAATAGCTGCTAATTATGCTGGAAGCATACTCTTGTGTGTATATGTTTGTGAAAATGCCTCAAGGCTTTAGTGCTTCTTGTTGAGATGAGGCAGTATGTGAATGATATTTCTTAGGGAGTCTCTGTTTAGAGGAGGTACATGGTTCGTAGGATAAGCCCCTTTCTGCTAAATCATAGCTGAAATCATACAGTGCTAGAAGTTATTCCTCTTCTAAGAATTTCCCCCAAAGAAATTAATAGCCTAGTCACCAGGGTTCAAGTTGTTACCTCAGAATAGGTGAGCCTAAATGATTTGTCAGTCACCACCTTGGAACTGGAAAATGAGATGATTCTCCAGCTGAGGTTCTGTGAGCCATGTTGGAGGGCTCCCAGCTACAAGTAAACATGGCTGTCTTCTTGTAATGTCTAATTTACTAAAGCTTTTTTTTTTTTCTTCAGAAAGTAATTAAGTAATTTAACTGTTAAATGATTAAAAAATAAATGGATGTGAATATGACATCCAGTGGAACATACATGATTTAAAAAATAAATGTCAAGACTGCCAGACAATTTCTTGTTTTTTGGTAGGTTTCCATAGAATATATATTCAGACTCCAGGAAAAGTTGATACAGATAGGTAGTTTGGTTGTCATGTTCACATTATTTTTAGTCTCATTAAGCTTACTTTTTAACCATCAAGATATTCAGATTGTTAATATTATCCTCGTGCTTTGGTTTACTTGCTTTCCTGCTATTTATCCACACTGATCTTTTAGGTTTGCAGGAATAATATTTCTCTTTACTGTTTTCTGTTTTTTTTCTGGCATTGAAATATATTAATTCCTGTAATATGGTCCCTCTCCTTTTTCTTTTTTTTTTAATGTTCTGTTTGAAACAGATATATAGGAATTTGCAAAAGCAGTACAGAGAGGTCCTAGATTTCCTTTACCTAGTTTTTCCATTGGTTATATCTTACATAACTGAAGTAGTATATAAAAGCCAGGAAATGTACATTGGTACAATTTGTGTGTGTAGTTCTATGTCATTTTATTTTATGTAGAATCATATAGTTACCACCATGATCAAGACATAGAATACATAGAACTATTCTATCACAACAAGGATCTCTCTTGCAACACCCGGGAAAGGAGATACTAAAAGAATCAGAGACATTTAACCAAGTAAAGGAAATACTTTCTTCTATCTTATTTCTGAAGCATTTTTTATACAAATGCTAGACCATTTTGTAGTTTGGGCCATGTAAGATAAAGATGAATTATTATTATTACACTGCAGAAAAGCTTAAATAGTTAAAATAGTTATAACAGATAAAGTCATCTGTGAGAGAAATTTTTGAAGGCTCCATCTCAAGTTGCCCTCAAAAACTTGTTTTAGGATGTTAGGCGTTTATTTGCCTAAAGATAGGGACCAGATGACAGATATCATGTGGTTTCACATCCATCACTATGACTAATTCTTATATATATGCTGGAATTGCCCAGGAAAATACTTAAAAGAGAAAATGGGGAAGCAGATGGAAAGAGGGGTTTTGTACCCAGGTAGCCTTATATCTTCTTGTGTAATCCAGAGCTTGAGAAAAATAATATTAGAAAAGTCACTGTTAAATGATATTGTGCCACATTTGATTTTACAGCTGTTAATGTCTACAACAACTGTATCAAAGTCACTTTCTTATTTTGTCCACTTTTTTATTTTGACCCTTATACAAAGGTCATTGTAAGAATAAGATAAAGTGGCATGTAGGAAAACTACATTATTCTACATACAAGAGTAACTTTGGAATTAGTCAGCTCTGTGTTCATATCAGTTTTCTACCTCAGTATTCCACTACTCTGTGATTCTTGACAGCTTGGCTGCCTTCTATTTTCTCTTTTCTAAAATAGGAATGATTTTACCTACCTCACAAGATTATTTTGAAGTTAATTCAATAATGTATGTGAAGCTCATGGTACATTGACTGGCTCCTAATTTTTAGTAGATGCCATTTCCCTTTTCTTTTCCTTCCCTTTTACAACAATTTCTCATTTTCCAGTCCTGGGGATGGGGACTTGGTGAGATCAGTATGGGCTAAGTAGAAATCATTTCATTCTCTGTTTTTTGTCAAGCTCCAAAGAAGGAGCTTTTCTTTCCCAAGGAAAGTATTTGTTGAAGTTAGTGATGGGGTTTCCGTGTGGGTGAAAGACTTGGTAGATTTTACAGGTCACCATTTACCAACAGTTAGTTTTCTGATATCTGATCATCTAATATTACCACTCCTCTGCTTAAAAATCTCTGGTGGCTTCTCTCTGCCTTTTGGATGAACTAAATTTCTTAGCATACTAGGCAAGGCCCATCGTAATCTGACATCCATTAAAATCTTCACCCTCATCTCTTGGTCCTTATCCTAAAAATACTATGTGATATTTCCCCACCCTCACCCTGAATGTAAATCTCCTTTTATTTTCTCATTTTTGTACACATGTAGAGACTGCTTTCTCCCTTCTTACCTAAATGACAGATTCCTATGTAACCAGAAAGACCCAGTTAAAATATCTCTTTTGCAAATTCCATTCCCAGAGCCATTCACATTCCCTTCACTGTGGTTCTCTATACCCTTGTATATATTTGACTATTTGTTTTTAGATTTATTTTGTTGTTTTTGACAGAGACAGAGAGAGCCAGAAATAGAGAGAGAAAGACAGAAGAGGGAGGACCCAGAGCAGTCTCCATACTTGTACATAATCAGTTTTTGACGTGGTTATATTCCACACAGGTGGTTGGGGGCTGCTCAGGGCAGAAAATGGACTGGGGGCCTCCCGAATGGGAGGCACACCCCCTTGAGCCAGGATCTGAATCGGGGGGCCTCCCACATGGGAAGCACACCCCAGTTCAGCATGTGGGTCTGCATAGGCCCGAGGCTGCAAAGCGAGTGCTTAACCCACTGTGCCATCCTGGCTTCCCCTATATTTGACAATTTTCATTGGCACAGTTTTTGGTATATTTTTATTCCCCGCCTCCCATGTTCTATTAGGAACTCAGACACAGACAGTGCCCATAGCATTCTTATTAAACTAGTTAAATGAATTGGTCTTCATGACAAAATCTTAGTATCCTGTATTGTGCTATAATAGCAGCTCAAATAAAAGCTACTCCCAAATTCTGCCTTGACACCTCCACCCATTTAAAGATGTACTCCCCCAAGTAGATTGTAATCAAGTAAATGTACTCTGTACTTTGCTTTGCCAAGCATGCAGAGTGGCTAACAGAATTAGTGGTTGAAGATACAACTTCACATTATAATTTTACTGCCTTTTGCTTCTTAGGCAAAGCTGCTGTAGTTAAAGAGAAGATGGATTAATAGATAGGAATGGAGGATTTCCTTTGCCTGAAAGTATCTGGGAATAGCTAGTAGGGTTAGGTTTTACCCCTGTGCAAACTTACAGAGGAGGACAGCACACCCATTGTGTGTGTGCATATATGTGTGTATCTGTCTGAAAGATTAAAGCTTGGCCATATTTTTTCCCAAAATAAATATTGGGATATAATGTCTGAAACATGGTTTGTGAACAGATCTAAGAAATAAGGTGTTTTTTTGTTTGTTTGTTTGTTTATATAGTGGTAATAGATAACTGAAGACCATTTGAGCCTAGAATTTAGTTCAGTTCAGTTAAATTCAGTAAGCACTAAGAGCTATTCTTTCCTGAGAGAAACAAAGAATGCCCTGGTTTGCCCTTCCCAGAGCTTATGTTATGATTGTTAAGAGTGAGAAAATAAAATAATTAGTACAAGGTAAGAAAGAGGGCAGTAATGAAAGTAAGAGATATTTTTGTATTTTTTTTAATTCATACAACTATAGTTTTATCTGAGACACTGATTTTTGTTACATAAACTATAGAGATGATGGTTAAATGCTGATATTACTAGATAGCAATAACTTATAACAACATACATAGGATTTGCTTTTCCAAAAGTTTATTACCATATGTCTGCTCTTTTCAGCTCGCTCTTAGTTTCTTCATTTGTTGATACTGAACATGTGAGTTGAAAACTAAGGTTTGTTAAACTTGACAAAAAATTTATAATTTTAGAATATCTGTTTTTGGTTATAACATTTTAATTTTATATGTTCTCTGTTAGAAGCCACATCACACCCTTTTTGAAAACATAACTGATTAAGGAAAATAAGACTAATAAATAAGCATCGGTGTTGAGATAAAAAAAAATCAACACTATTTTACATTTAATTAAATATATTCTCTAGAGGACATTATTCTTATATTTTTAGAGATGTAAGTTATTTTAAGAGATCGTCTTGCTTAGCCCTTCTCATTTATAAAGTAGTATTAAATGACCTGCTCAGACTCACATAGGTCTCATTCAAATGAAACCAAGCTATGACTACATATTAGTGTACTGGCTCATAATCCATGCCTCTGTTATGTTTCTTGGGGCTACACAGATGGTCAGAGTATCAAGCCAGTATTCTCCCAGGGCAGAGGAATACCTGAGGGAATGGGCAGAAGAATTGGGGGGAGGTGGGTTGGAGGCAAGGGTGGTCTATAGGAGTGGTTTCCAAGGTCTTTAGGAAATTTCCACTGATCTTTGAGAAAATGAGAAAATAAGGATTACCGTATGCAGTGTTTTTCCACTTTCTTATATTCTGTAATTATATCTGTCCTACACTTTTGAATAACTTTATAATTAAAATTAAAAGTTGGTAATGCAGTATCTGTGATTTCATATATTGTTGTTTTGCTTTGTTTTTAATTAATGGGTACATGAATTCCAAAAGACTCATTTAGAATCAGTAGTGCTGTTCAAGGAGAAAAGAAACAGATGAGGCCTTTTAATATTGAGGGAATTAGGTATTGAGGGACTAGATGCCTGGAATGAGAAAGATACAAAGAAACCTGATGTGTTTTAAAATGGAGATTTCAGAATTGAGGACAGTTGGGAAATGAGGAAAATGAAACTGAAGCCTAACTGGTTGGCTTTCTCAGGGCCAGTGTTAATTAAAGCTTGCATTCGAAGAACATACAGTGGACAGTGGCTTAGAAGAATGCTTCTTTGGTATTCTGGGCGTCTATACTGATTTTCCAGTAATCTCTGCACAATTATAGAATTCACTGTGTGCCTCACCCTCAAAATGGCAATTATAATACTGATTTTTAAAGCACTTTAAGATTCTTAAATGAAGAGTGTAATTCATTATAAGCTTCAAAGATAATTTCTTCACTTGGATACAGTTTCTTCACTTTGAAATGGGATTCATCTGAAGCAGTACAGAAGATAGAGTTCTTAATGACAGCAATATTGCCATTCATGTTTTCAAACCCACCTGTATTTTCTAGTGTATGTACTATGTAATTATGAAGTGATGTGAAAAAATTAGTTAATTTTTTGGAAACGTGCCTTAACATGTTAATGGGATACTGGCAGTGTTGCTAAGATTAAAAGCAAAACCTGCTTTACAGATGTTCTGACTTTATAGGAACATAAGTGTATGCTACTAAAGCAAAATGAAAAAACAAAAGCAGAAACTCTTTCCTCTCCTCAGTAATGCCCATAAACAATCCCCGGCAAATAAGAGGATATGCTTGAATACCTTAAGAGTCATGGCATCCAGAATCAAATATTTAAAATGAATCATACTAAGAACTGTTTTTAATTGTTTTTCCTCTTCAAATCATCAAAGCCGTAAGTGTGTTTTCCTCTTGGATCAGGAAGAGAAAGAATTCAAAGATAAATTATGTATTTGGTCAGCTTTTTTATTCAAGTATAAAAACTGGGAAAAATGGAAACACTTAGCATTTATTCCTGTCTGAAGACGTTTTGGATGGGAAGATCCAAATGATATGCATCATCCATTTAAGACTTGTTTACGGGGAAGCCGGGATGGCTCAGTGGATTGAGCGCTCACTTTGCAGCGCCAGGGACCGAGGGTCGAATCCCAGCATTGTCCCGTGCGGACCCATGTGCTGAACTGGGGAGCTCCTCCAGTTCAGTTCTCATTCTGTCTCTGTATCTCTCTCTGTCAAAAACAATTAAAAAAAAAAAAAGACTTGTGTACTTATCCCATTATTTGACAGCAAAGCACAACTATTTAAAAATACAGTATTACTCTGATTTGTTACATTAATTTCCAATTGACTTTCAGGGAGTATTTTCTTTGAAAAAACAAACATTTTATCTTATCAACATTTTTTTCTGATCACAGTAATAGCATCATTGCAGAACATCCAGGAAGCCTAGTATGAAGAAATAGAAAAATTTACTACCCAGAGATGCCCTTTAAAATCTCTGCATTTTTTTTCTTCTGATATTTTTTTTATTTTATTTTTTTCCTTACATTTCTGAAATCATACCAGAAATTTTAACATTTTGGTTTTTCAATAAAACATATACTGGTACAGTGTTCTAAATATTTTAAGCTTTATAAATGTAATTATTGATAACTGCATGGTACATCATCTCACTTGGTCATAGTAAACCTATTTCTGTGTTGTTGGACATTAAGTTGCTTGCATAAATATTAAATCTTTTAAAGTAAGGCAAGTTTGTTTTGTTGAGGCTTTCCTCTTTTATTGAGTAAGCTTACTGAAAAAAAAACCTTTTTTGATTAGATTTTTCTTTCATTCTGTCAATTGCATGCTACCTAATTCCTGGAATTTTCCCCTCCCTATTCTTTGTAATTTGAAAAACTTGTTCTCCACCACTGGTATGAATGACAACTTTAGCTTAGTTGTGATGGATGTATTGTAGTTGTGCAAAGTATATATAGTTACTCTCATTAAGTTACAGTGAACCTCAACAGGAGATCCTTATGCATGCTGTCTGAGAGCCATAAATATACTTTGAGAGAATATATATGATGATGTAAATTAGAATGAAAGGGATGAAATACTACTCATTCAGTATACAGTTTAAAATTTTTGCTGTTATCAAAGCATATACAAAAGTGAAGTGTTTTATTCCACTTTAATACTGATGACTGCATGAATTTTTGATTTTTATGTATAATTTATTTTAATTAAGAGTACAATAGTTGTTTGTCAGTATTATAAACATTCTATTGGCTTTTTGGGTCATATCTGAGTTTAATAATTATTTTAATAAATTTTATTTAGGAAAAACAATTTTGTGGACAAGATTATTAAAATAAAATGTGTGGTTTTGAGATTCCTTCTTTAGGCTACGTGGATTTTCTCTTGGTTTAAGATCTTTGTATTCATATTGGAAAAACATTGCTTACTTTGTATAAAAGTAGATTGCTATTCAAATGAATATATATTTGTTTCTGTGGGAAACTTTACTAAACATTCTTTTGCTCAAACTTTATGACAATTTAATTTAAAATAAGTCTGTGAAATAAAATTTAATTGAGTGTTAAAAATATTTCAGGAATAGTCAGAAAATATGATTATAAACCAATGTCTACATTTTTATTTAACAAGATGCTTTTAGATTGTATTAGACCAAGTTTGTTCAATCTGTGTTCATCCTGCATGTGACCCAGGATGGCTTTGAATGTTGCCCTACACAAATTCATAAACTTTTTTTCTTTTTTTTAGTTCATCAGCTATTGTTAGTTAGTATATTTTATGTGTGACCCAATACAATACTTCTTTCATTGTGGCCCAGTGGAAGCCAAAAGGTTGGACACCCCTGTAAAGGAGTTTCTAAACCACAGTTCCCTTAAATACTTTAAATAATTCTAAGACAATACTCTGTGTATGTACATGTATGCATATGTGTATGTATGAGCTTATTCTAATATGTATATGTTAAAATTACTTTAAAGAGCAAATAGCTTATCTGTCAATATTTACTATGAATTTAACATCTAATGAAAAGAATGATTTAAGGTTAAAATAAATTATATTCTGTGGTGGTATTTCACTTAGACTGTTTTAGAAATTTGTCATATAACAAGCTATGGTTTATTCTTTCCCAGGTTTTTTTTATAAATATATCTCTAATTTTCAATATTCTATTCATTTAATGCCATTGTTTTACATGGAAGGCATTAGAAAAACTTTATTTTGACCATAGAATAGAATAACTCTGAATTTTTTCCTTTAAATGTTTTTTAAAAATATTTTTACTTAAATGTTATTCTTTATTTTCATAAAGGAATCTCTATTACTAGAACATTTATCCTAGGTTCCTACAAAATCCTTCAGAACTCAACACAGATACAGCTTTAATGAATAATTGAATTAAATGATGCATCCACTATGTTTCCAAATGGAAATCGAGTTAGAATATGTAATCATTTTGTTTCCACAAATCTACTAAAATCAGAATAACAGTTTCTTCTCTCTATGATTTTTTCATTAATTTAATAATAGAGTAATTCTCAAAATATTTAACATTTATTGAGATTACTATGGGCTACTTAAAAATAATTTATTAGGAGTAAAAGTATGGAATTACCATGAAAACTAATGAAAACTTCCTAAGATGACATGGAAAAATCTTTAGCATATATTTCTCCATGTAAAATGGTTGATACTTTGAAAGGTAAAGATATATCTGGATTCAAAATTGACAAGACTGAGATTATTTAAAACAAGTCAGTGTTGATAGAGAGGTGTCAAGATATGCATCTTGATGTTGGGAGATAACTGGCACATACTCTTGAGAAAAAAAACAGGTGAAAAGACAGAACAACACACAATGAAGTTAGCTAGAATTAGAATGGCAAAAGGTCCTACAAAATTCAATTGTTTTCCTTTTAATTGATTAATTTATAATATTGAGTTACTGTTAGACTATAGTTTATAAAAACAAATTCTTAATCTCATTTGTTTCATTCTCAATGTTCTGTCATATCATCACAAAGCTACTTGTGTACAGTCTATACACGTGGGCTTTAATTAGCCATGGGAATATGTAGAGTTTTAAAGTGAAAGTGTTTTCTCAGCCTCTGATAATTTGGGCACCGTGAATCATCTTGTTTAGAAAAAAGCTACATAAAACAAACCACAGTTTCGTTGCTGGGTCTGCCGGGAGGGATTTGCAGATTTTGTGGGATCCTACAGAGAGTCAAGCAAAATCTGCATTCTAGCACATTATATCCTGTGGGGAAGAACCAGGAATACTTAAGATTCTTAACTGTTTGCTCTGTTTGCTTTTGTCCTGTGTAAAAAGACTTCTTCCACTTGCTGGAAAGAGTAACAGTGTTTGAACAATGAAAGAAATGATAAAAAAATAATGAAAATAACTACATGAGAAGAACCTTTGTAGCAACAACGCTTGGCAAGGCTTGGAGTTAAGTTGATGAGTAGATAAGCTGATACCATTTTGCACACATTCTTTAGGAAAAGTTATGGGTTTGGAAAGGAAAAAAGCCATTAAGAATACCTGATTTGTGAGAATACTAAAATTTAATGCTATATTTAGTCTAATAATTATCCTCCTGTTTTATCTATTTGTAGTCAGGCTTTCAAATTTATTTTCTATCTTCAGTACCTGCTTAAAAAGAAGTAAAAGTGAGGGAAGAATGCAAAGTTGAGCAACAAATTTAAAACTAACCACTAGAAGTTAGCAGGCTAATTTAGAAATTAGGAAACTGATATGTGTATTGGTAGGAAAAACAAGGACTTGAAGAAAACCGCATATTTTTGAGCTATGGTATTTTTTAGTTTTAACCTTTATTATTTTCTTAATTTAGACTTCACTATATTTAGTTTTAGACTGATTCCCAACAACCTAATATTCAAGTTCTTTTAGTGTATTTTATATTTAAAGAAGAAATGTATATAAGACTGTAGTATCTCATTCTAACTTTTATGTGTAACAATGTTTTCAATATTCAAGTCGAACAATAATAGGTTTTAGAGCAGGAAAACATTATTCATAAGTTTAAGTATACAATCATCATTTTGAAGTTGTTAGATTCATGTTTTTGTGTGTGATTTTTACCCTAGTTTTTTTCTTACTGCAATTTCTGGCATTTTTTTGAGGGGAGAGAAGTTTTGTCTTACTATTAAACCATTTACACTGCCTTAAATGAGGAACAAACTTATTTTTCTTTCACATAATAGTGGTAGGGTAGTTTGTAAGCTTCAAACAATTTTTGAAAAGTAAGAAGACTGCTGCAAATAAATTTTCATTTGACAGATATTGTCTAATATAGATGCTCCTGGATTTTAATGCATTAAAGTGAGTTAAATAAAATGTTTGATTTGACAAAATTCCAGGTGAATGTTAAATTAGATTAATATTCAGGTAGGTAACACTTTAAGATACGCTATCATGATTTACTTTTCAGGTGAATATGTTAAATGACATATCAGTGTTGCTGATATTTTCTTTTCTATAATAATTAGAATAAAGGCATGTAAAATACAAAGAATTTGGTGATTATACTGTCATTTTTAAGTATTTTACAACACTTATTGAGCAGATTATTTATATAATAAAGATCTAAGGAACTTTGGTATGTTTCTCCAGGAACAATGCTTTACTGATGAAAATGTATTGAAAAATTTAAAGTATATGTAGTGTAAATTTTTATATTTTTTAATAACTTTTAATTTTGAAATTTATTTTTATGCAGAAGAAAAATTTTTTCTTTTTTTTTGAGACTTATTTTTATTGTTTTTGACAAAGAGATACAGAGACAGAGACAGAGAGAAGCAGGAGGGCCCAGAACAGTCTCCAAAGTTGCACATCATTGGTTTTTCCACATAGTGTCATTCCACAGGTGGGCACGGGGCTGCATAGTGCAGGAACTGGGCCGGGGTATCACCCTGGTGAGAACTGAACTGGGGGCACTCCCCAGCTCAGCATATGGGTCCTCACGGACCAGGGCTGGGATTCGATTCTCGGTCCCCGGGGCTGCGAAGTGAGCGCTTAATCCACTGAGCCATCCCGGCTTCCCCAACTTTATGTTTATAAATCAAAATAATTAGTGAAATTTGGTAGTTATCCTTTTCCAAGCAGGACCTGTCTCTAATTAAGCTTTGAATCCCTGAGTCCAACATAAGTGTCTGTCTCAGAGTACATACTCCATATGTTTACTGAATAAGTTTCAACATCTTTTTCTTATAGTCTTATTTGTCACTGTTTAATCAAGTTAAAATACCAAATTTGTTATATAATCTTTTGAAAGTTCAAATTAAATGTTTCCAAATAAAATTGTTAATTATTTTTTAATTATTTGTGCTTTTCTGTTGTGAGAAGTTATCATTTGAATAAAAAATTAGGTGTCTGAACTACAACGTATTTTTCCTTCTAATGCTTTTGCTATGTCAGTTTTCTGAGCATACAGAATAACTTATTTCTGAAATCAATCTTTTATATTGTTCCATTCTCTAATATTTTCCTGATGCCTAATATGTACAACACAATTTTTTCCTTTTATTAATATTTGTACTTCAATTTTTTACCTCTTCTTAGATACCTCCTTTGCCAAATCTATATTGTGTGTACATGCATGCATTTGTTAGTGTCAGTTTATGTATGTATTTGTGGAGGTTAAGTTGCTCTAACAAAAGGACCCAGCATTTACATTGGTTTGAATAAGATATAAGCTTATTTCTCCACAAAACAATAGTTGGGTAGTCCAGGCTGTCAAAGAAGTTAGCTTCACAAGGTTACCATTCCCAAGTTCATCATATCTTACTGCTCTGCAATATCCTCAGACTTTGTCTTTGACTGAAAGTTTAAATCTGGGTCACTACCATGTCTGCAATCTAGTTTAAGACAGGAAAGAAAAAACAGAAGGAGAAGGCAAGCAATTTTCTTCTAAGCTAGTGACCAGAGTTTTTGACATTCCATTGGTTAGAACCTTGTCACATGGCTACCTCTGGCTTCAAGGAAAGCTGGGAAGTGCAGTCTCTATACAGATGGCCATTCATTCAGCTAAACTCTATTACTATGAAGCAAGGGAAAAATGGATTTAGGTGACTGCTCCTTGTTTTCAAAATGCATTTAAATTGTATCATGCTTGTTGTAGTCTTATTTGTCTATGAGGCAATTAAGGACATAATCAAGGGAAGGATAGAGTATTCCTCTTTTTGTAGAATGTGTCTGCTGTGACCTAGCAGCATGGTGTGTTAAGCATAATTAGTAGGACTACTAAATGATAACAGGAAATCTTAGGAAACATTCATTGTGCTTAAATTCTAGGTGATGCCCTTGTAAGGACTTTCCTTTTAGTATCAATCTTAAGAGAATTTGGGTTTCAGAGGTTTTATTAATGGAGATTGGGTTTCATACACAGGTCATCTGTGTACTCACTGTTAAACATTCTTAATATTAATGTCACTGCTATAATTTGCTTTATTTTCTTTAACTGTACTTGGGTGAAATCATAATTCCCAATGATGCTTTTAGTATATTGTCCATTATCTGTACTATTTTAAAGTTAATGAATGCAGGACTTATTAGAATATTTTTTCTTTATGATTTATATATTCTATCTTGGAATGTATGGCCTTTCACTTTAAAACATTGTGGAACTTCACTGCATTGTGGAAGCTGAGGGAATTCAAGAACTCTCATATGGGTGTTGTTTGTGAGAGTTTGAAATATTAGTTATTTAGAAAGCAATATTTGTTAATATTTATGGAAATTATCACTACATCTACCCTTGAATACAGCATTTCTATTTCTACAGGTATGGGTATACTCACACATGGGACATGTATTTATAAGGTTATTTGTTACAACATTGTTTGTAATAACAAAGATTAGAAACATCCTGAATAATCATTGGCTAGGGACTGGTTAAATGAACAATGGTACGTCCATAAAATGGAATACTATATAGCTATGTAAAATAATGAAGCTGTTTAAATACTGAAATGAAAAATTCTATGATTTAGTATTATGTAAAAAACAGTATAGAAAAGTATATATGATAAGACTTTTTTGTAAAAAGGGAACAAAATAATAAATGTTCATATATGCTTGAAAGCATAAAATATCGCCCTTAGAATTAAATATGAATATATTTTAATTAAAATACTTTTATTTAGGATTTACACTATAGGTTTCCTCTTAGGAATTCTAATTTTATCCTTATGAAATTGTACATTTTAATGTAGTAAAGGGGATTTTTCTTTACTAAGACAAAACTGCGGAATTTGTTTTAGAAAAATATAGTATTGATTGGCTACTCTGGTTATCCCTGATGTATTTGAACACTGGTATTGATAAGGGCTAGATTAACTTTCTGAGGTAGCATGTTTTGTTGAATTAGTTACAGTGAGAAAGCCCAAAGATCTATCTATGGCAGGACAGATTTAGGAACTGAATATTACCAGCCTAGAAGTACTGAAAAATTCAAATTGATTTTTTGAAATAAGGGGTCGGATTGTTGTGAGAAATACCGGTACTGTTGTGAAGAGGGAGTATTGTTTCTAATTGAAGAAGTGCATTCCGTTGTTAAATAGCATTAGATTATTCTTTATATGAGGTTAAAATCTACCCAGATTTACCTCTTCCATGACTCATATTCATTTGATCTTAATTCTCTTCTGTGATTGTTATTTAAATAAATGGTTTTTAGATACTAGCCATTTAGTAAAAGAGGCATCACTCCTGATATCCTTTGTTCCTTTGATGGTCCATCATAGTATATTTCCACACTTTCTAACATCCTGTTTCCTTTTTGGAGAATCTTTGTGGAAATGTGGTATGCAGAAGTGAACACAACTTTCTAGACATTATCCGAAAACACAGAAGATAGTAGAACTTTCACCTGTCTTGTTTTAGATTGTCCATATGCATGTGTTTTGATGCTAAAAACACATTAGTTCTTTTGGAACCTCTGGCACATTAGTTGTCACTTTCTGAGTTTGAGAGCCATTAGAATACCTAGATACTTTTCTAGGTACTGAATTGCGACTAATTATAAACTACAATTACTGTGTGTCTACCGGACTTTTTATTTCTCATTGGTTCATTATAGAAAAAAATTAGAAAACCAAAAATGAAATTTCAAATTGCACTGTTTTAGCCTCTATTAATACTGCATTGTGTGTCCTTGCAGACATTCTCTAAATTAGTGCTTTCAGACTTTAGGATGATACCCATCAGCTGTGAAGTCAATTTAGTGAGTTATAATTGGCATTAAAAAATAAATAAAGAGAGGATGCCCTGATAGCTTAGCAGGTTGAGTGCTTGCCTTGCAACTGCGAGCTCTGGGACTTGAATCCTGGCCCTGGCCCATGCAAACCCATATACTGAATTGCTGCACCACTGGTAACTGCCAGGATGGCAGCGAAGGTTCTTTCCTCCCATACAGGAGGCCCCCAATTTGGTGCCCACCCCACTCAGCCCCACATACAACTGTGTAGAATAAAAGTAGGTCACAACTAATGTTGTACAACGATGGAGACTGCTCTGGGATCTCCCTCCTTCTCTCTTTCTCTTTCTCTTTCACTTAATAAATAAATAAATAAATAAATCTTTTTTTCAAAAGGAATAGTATGCTGTAAAATGGAAATTATTATGTAGTGTTGCACATGAATTAGTATTCCATGCAAATATATTAAGTACTTTTATATTTATATACATATGTGCAATGTACCAAGATATAGAATGTACAGTAGGCTCAGTTAACGGGAACTCAAATAATTGGTACTCTTAAGCAACTTGAGAGTTGCTTGAGAATTTTACCAGTTGCTTGAGAGTACTGGGTACATTTATCTGACATGTACTGATCTCCATGGGTACCAGTTAACTGAGAGTCGACTGAATTAAAAAGAATGAATCACAGGGAAAAGAAGTTTATTAGGGGATTGACTTTCACTCTTTTTTTCCCTTTCCTTTCTGTCTCTCTGCCCTTCTCTTTACTGTCTCCCTCCCTTTCTTTCCTTTTTTTCTTTTTTTTCTTTTTTTATGAAAATGAAGTCCTATTTTGCATGCTGTTTATAATTACTTCATTGAACACTGTTTTGAACAACTTTCAAAATCAAGCATTTGTCTAAAGCATTTTAAATAGAGTATCCCACTGTGTAGGTGGCCCCATCATTGATTGATTTTCTAATTGTATTAACTCTAGCTTTTTGTTGAACATTTTTGTTGTTTCTATTTTCAGCAATTTTAAATAAATCAGCTGAGTGTTTTCATATAATTTCAATTTTTTTTTCTTTTTCAAAATTTGTTTTAGTGTTTTTGACAGAGAGACAGAGAAAAGAGGGAGTGCTCAGAGCAGTTTCCATAGCCATACATTTTTTCACATGGTTTTGTTCTACACAAGTGGGTGGGGGTGAGTAGGGCATGAACCAGGTGGGGGGGTCCTCCCGCATGGGAGGCACACTCCTATGAGCTGGTGGCTACACCAGGGGCCTCCCACATGGGAAGCTCACCCCGGTGAGAACTGTACCCCAGTTCAGCATATGGGTTCTCATAGGCCAAGGCTGGGATTCAATCCTTGGACCCCAGGGCTGCAAAGCGAGTGCTTAACCCGCTGAGCCATCCCAACATTCCATTTTTTTTTTTTTCTTATGAACAACTTCTGCAATTAGGATTGGTGTGTCCAAAACAGGCAGTATTCTCAAATCTTTTATAAAAAAGTTCCCAAGTGCATTTCAGCAGTGCTTTAATCTGCAGTGCCTATTAAATTGATAGTTTAAATATGGTAAGTTACTGTTTTTCATTCTATATTTTCAAAATTGATTTTTGTATTTTAAGATAAGACCTTACATTTATTTCTTTTATAATACATTTCAGCACATAAATATAATCTCTTCCTTAAAATCCTTTATGTCCTTTTAAATTACTGTTTTCTAAAAGATGACTTATAATTCTAAGATTTATGCTATCTGCCAATATATTATTTATAAGCCTATTATTTCATCATCCCATTCACAGATAACGTTACTGTAAATAGTTTGAGTCCAAAGACAGAATCACAGGGCATGACACTGGAAACGTTTAATCCTCATTGGTAAAGATCTAAAGATTCAGTCTTGGGCAAATGTTCAGCCATCTTTAAAACTAACTGCCAGCCCACTGTTTTCCATCTTTTTCACAAGAATTCCATGGAAGATTTTATTAGTTTACACCCAGTCCCCCCATATATCTTACATAAGTTATATCCATTGTGGTTATAAGAACACAGTCTCTAGAAGTAGAGTGTTCTGGGTTTGAATCATACGCCCACAATTGACTAATTCCGTGACCTTGAGTAGATTTTCTCTTTAATTTCCTTATCCTTAAAATGACAATAATATCATTTATCATAGAGTTATTGTGAGGATTAAATAAGAATATTCATGCTTCTCATTAAGTATTCAGTGAATGTTGACGTTACTGTTAATAACTTTGGTGTGTTTATAATTACATGACTGTCTTCATTTTTTATAGTGTTTATCCTATACTCTCTGAGAATCAGGATTTATTTTCTTTTTTTTTTAAGGGTTAAGCAGCAGAGATTGTATTGAGAGGAAAATCAAAGCTCTCTAACAAGAGGGGACACCCGAAAATGGAATGCCCCTGGATTTATTTTCTAGTCTCAGTCTTTTGGCACACTCAGTGATCTAGTTCATGAGAAAAATCTGAATAAAATTTGCTGCGGACTGAGGAGTTGAAATGAATTGTGTGGGGAATCCCAGCCCTGGCCCCTGTGGGCCCATATGCTGAATTGGGGTGTGCTTCCCATGTGTGAGACCCCCAGTTCGGTACTTGCCCCCGAATTTGGCCCTTGGATGGAGGTGGCATGCCTCCCATGTGGGAGGCCACAAGCCTAGTTCCTGTCCTGCGCTGCCCCGCACACCTGTGTAGAATGAAACCATGTCGAAAAACTGATGACATACAACTATGGAATCTCTCTGTCTTTTGTCTTTCTCTTTCTCTGTCTCTCTCTGTCTCTGTCAAAAACAATAAAATAAATCATAAAAGTAAACAAATAGATAAATAAATGATTTGTGTAAGACTGCCAAGTACTCTTTCTGTCTCCATCCATTTTAGCTTTCATTTATCTCTTAATCATGTATATTATACCTTTGCCAGTTTAAAGATCATTTTCCTTGGTAGATCTAATTAATAGGAATCGAATAGTTTCTCTCTCTTTGTCATTTGTTTTCATTAATTCAGCAGGTGTATATTGAACAAATAAATACACAGCATTGCTCTTGGTGCTTGAGGAGAGAAGGCCCTGGAAACCAGACTTGTCCACAAAGAGTGTGTGTGTGTGTGTGTTAAAGAGGAAGAGACAGAAATAGAATGTGCATATGTTTAGGGGGGAATTGGTGAGTATCAGCAAAAGAGGGAGGGATCACAAAATTCCTTTGTAATATTTCTCATTTTAAATTTCAAGATCTCTTTGTTTCTTTGCTTTACTATATTTATTGAGGACAAAATCATTGTTTTTTGCCAACCATAGTACTCTCAGTGTATACCACTAGGCACAAATTACATCTCATAGTGGAAGGAATCTCAAGTGTTATTCACAACCAAATGTTCTTATAAAGTCATCTATATAACTAGGCTGTTGTCTTTCCATATTTGTGTGTATTTTCCTATATCACTAATTCAGTGGATAGGAGAGTTGAAAATATCACTAGGTTTCAGTATCTTATAATTTCTTCATAGGAGTGTATAGATTATTTTTTTTCCTCATGGAATCGTGAATATGGTCCAATATAGAGGGCATAGTCTTTTTGGAATTAGAGAATTTTGTGTTCAAACCCTGACACCTCCTGCAGTTAACAATGTGACTTTCCCTTTGTTTCTTAAAAACTTCAAAACTAAATTTAAAAATTTGCAAAATGAGACTCATCATATTTACCTTGGTGAATGTTAGTTATCTCCAACTGTTTGCCTTGCTCTGTCTGCCAAGTTGAATCAATAGATCTGGTTAGTCGTTGAGGATTGTTACTATCTTTGATAACTGCCAGAAGACTGGTAGGCTATAGTGTTGTTAAATTTTGAAAGCCTTTCTGGCAATCTGAGGTGACCTGTCCTAAGAAACTACAATTTTTTGTTTACATATATCTTTCATCTCTTTATTCACTTTTCAGTGTCAAGAGCCATCACCATATGTTTCTTCTTCCTCCTGCTAATAAATCACCTAACCATCTTAATAAAACGTTTTTCTTCCTATGAATTTTCATTATATATGTCAATGGAATTCAATTTCAAAGTTGGGAGATTGGATTCTTTCCCTTCCATGATTACTCTGTTTACTTGCCAATCAGTTGACTGAAAAGACAATAATATGCCTAAGCATATCTAAGAGTTGTTATAATTAAATTCATCATTAAGACATTGCCTTACCTCATGAGATGATATAAAAGTTGCAGGAGTTTTTTGTTTGTTTGTTTGATGGAAAGTGGGGAGCATGGAGTGGAGAGGAGTGATATGGTAAAAATAATAACCTTGGACTAAGAAAGATAAAATATATCTATTTGGTTTGGAATTCATATTTTAATTATATGTTACTTGAAGACTTTTCCTGATAATTTTGAAGCTAATATAAAAAGCGTCTTCACAGTTCAGCTTCATGGAATTATATATGTTCTCTAAATAATGCCTCACTGAATTTAACATATTTCTAGTGAAAATTTCCTCAGGTTATTGATTCACAAATTTTAATTAACAAAGTTGAAGTTAAGATTCTTTTAAAAACACTGAATGTAGTCATGAGGATTCAGAGTTTGAAAATTAGGGTCACGAGTTTCCATTTATAAATGAAACTTTCTCAAGTCATATTAGAGATGAAAATTTTTGACTGAATAATTAATATGTAGTAGTTAATGAGGAATGAGAGTTAAAGTGTATTTTGCCAAAGTAATTTTTGTCATTACTATAAAGCATAAACAAATCTAATCTATAAAAAGCAGTTATTTGGAAATCAGTATTTTTATATTAATTGGCATGAATAGGTAGTTGATGAAATCTATATTTTATAATGTTTTTTGTTTCTTGTTAAATTCTGATACCACTTTACTTTTTATTTACTTGGAAAAGTCTTCTACCTTCTTACATATAAACCATCTTTCTTCTCAGGGGACTCTTTTTTAGTTTTGCCGTAATTCTGTCTTCAAATGCTTGCTGAATGTCTGTGTCAGGCACTATACTAAACATGTGGGATCTGAAAATGAGTGAGACAAATGTTTTGCTTTCAAAGGTCTTCTAGTATGCTATGGAAGAAATATATATTTATATTTGGATCTCAGCAAGTAAAGTAATTGAGAATTTTAATAGAAAGCATCTGTTAAGTGCCTAGCAGTTTTTCCCATTGTCTTGCATGCAGCACAGGCACAGTCCCAGTCTGTTGGTCACTCACAATCATGCAGACATTGCCCTTAGAATAAGACTTTGTTATATGCAATAATACAAGACATTATCAAGGAGACAACTCAAATTTGTGAGACGAGAAATAATATTTACTCAGTGATATTTGGACTTTTTCATAGGTATGAGGAAAATATTTTGATTTTTACCTAACAGTCCATAGCAAAATAAATTCCAACTGTGTAAGTCAAATTAAAAAAGAAATCAAGCTACTGATAAATTAGAAAAAGTAAAATTGAGTATTTACCAAACATCTGAAAGGGAGATAATTTCAAAGTCTAAAAGCAAAGAAACATGTCATTAAGGAGAAGATGGACTGATTTGATTAAGTTAAATTTTTCTTCATATAAGATAATTAAAACAAAGAAAATAAAGTATTTACAGAAAACAAAGTAGATAATACTGATGTTGCCGGTCATAGGTAAAATATATTTCAGAGACTTAAATTACTGAATGAATAAAACATAAGGGATGATTATACAAATAACGAGTCTAATGTTTACATAGTTTATAAATTTGTTTTAGTGTCAGAAAAGTAGTTATAGGGACTAAAGTTAGAACAAAAAAGAGTAATTTATGGAAGGATTGACTACGTTTCTAATTAATGATACAAACTCTTACACTGAAAGAATCACATACTCTGTAAAATGCCAACATAAATCAGGCATTCATTTTTTCTACAAACAGTATTTGAAGATTTAATATGTTCCAGATACCCTACCAACTGCTAAACTGATAAATATGAATAATAAAGAGCTATTTCTCAAGTAATTCATAGCTTAGGGATGGAACACTTCTTTCTCCCATTGCCTTCTCTCTTCCTTTTGTAAGGCTACTTTATCAGTCCATCACTCATCTGTCCATCCAAAAAAACATTTAATAAATTCCTAGAAGGCATAGGGCCTTAGGTAGGTGTAGGGATACTAAAATAAAAAGTGAAACCCTATCATTAAGGAGTCAGGTAATGGGC
This sequence comes from Craseonycteris thonglongyai, assembly GCA_004027555.1. Lineage (NCBI taxonomy): Eukaryota > Metazoa > Chordata > Mammalia > Chiroptera > Craseonycteridae > Craseonycteris > Craseonycteris thonglongyai. Next base: position 6,930 of record PVKE010010217.1, on the reverse strand, counting down.
AGAGGAAATGATGGTTAAGAGAGGTATCGGAGATAGAAGGTATTCTAGAGAATACATAGTTCTAGCTCCATGAGGGTAAACATACACTGTGTTGGTAGACATAAAAATTAACACCAAAATATTAATGCATTTTATTTATTCAAATTTTACATTCTTAACACAATTAAGATGTTATTGTTCTTTCTAAATATAACACTTAATGAAATAATTAAATCATTGTGAAAACAACAAAGTTACTTGTCAAAGACCCCATGCAAGTTCATTAAGGTATAGGCCAATTTTGTCAAGTGATTTGTTAATGGTTACTCAAAAGTTAAAAACACAAAAGTAAAACAGTCTTTGTTTTGACATAAAGGATATAAATATCACTGATAGAATGAAGTGAGTGCAGCAGGAGAGGAGCACAATAGCCAAGAACTCTGGAGAGATCAATTATGATGTGTTTTTTCTGTGTTGGGCTTTCTTCATCTAACATTTGCTTTTAATTTGTCCTGTCATATTTCAGTCTTCTCATGTCAATCTTCCTCTCTTTAGTATTAGTTCTATTTTATAGTTAATGTGATCTCTTCTTTAATGTTTTATTATCATGTCCTAATTTCCTCAAAGTTTATTCAAGTGGCCAATTTTTACATTTAAAAATTTCTTCCTAGGTATATAGTAAATCCCCATAAATGAATAGGATTCAAAACGTTTTTGAGTGCTGTAAACTTTGAAATGAACTATGTATGCATGTTGCACATTATAGAAGTGTTGAGGTTGATTTTTAAATAACAGTAAAGAAATGCTCAGAAATGGATTAATTCTTATAAACCATTACCTACTTGTCAGTGTTAATATTTATCTATTGCATTGTGCTTATTTTTTTCTGCTGATCACTGGATACCTTTTTATCCATTGACTGAAGTGATTTCATGAATTGCAATTTGGTTCAACTAATCTAGGTGTTTTAAATGGGAATTACTTAGGAGGTGTTATGAAGAAACTAATTGTTTAGGGCAGGCATGGAAACCTCAGGGACCAGATTTCTTTTGAGTTAGGTCTCACTAAATATTTCCTATTGAAATGACCCCTACTGGCTTATAATGAGGACTAAAGTTTTATGAAAATTAAAGAGCAAAAGAAATAGCAGAATCATCCATATAATTTGTTTCAAAATGTGCATACAGTGTCAACTTTGTTAAATAACTTCCTTATGGTTATTTTGTCATGTAACTGATGTTCAGATCAAAGATGATTTCCTTGCTATAGAGCTGAAGTTTGATTTTATTTTGATGATTCTTAGCTGTGCTCTTTCTACACATTTTTCTGATTTTGTTATAATCAGACATTGAAAGAATAAAACCATGTGGCAAAGGTAGGAAGTGGAAATAAATAAAAACTGGTATTTATTGTATTTGTCCCAGTGGAATGCTTGTATATGCACCTTAGGTCACATTTAAACAGTCACTTGCTATAGATACACTTAGGGATTGACATCATAGAATCACAGAACATCATGTTGAGTGAAAGTAAGTGGCAGTGATTTGCAGTAAGTTGCTGCCTAAATTGGTTAATTGGGTTTCTACAGAACTCCCTTGTTTAATTTGTTTTTGAAATAATCAGTTACATCATTAAAAAATATGCTTTCAGAGCAGGAATTTGCATGCTGCAACTTAGCTGTTCAGTTCTTACTATCAGGAACAAATCTGTAAGTGCCCTAGAGACAAATTACCCATACGTAGATTTTTCTCTGAGGAAGGATAAACATGGAAAGGTGAAAAATTGTCCTAAGGAACTACACAAGTATTATTCTCTTTGTTACCCATGAGTATTTCTGTGGTAACTGATAAGGAACAATTGTAGTATGAAGGTGGTGAAAAAGAATAGGGATTCCATAGATAAATGGAGAAAAGTTATTGACTGTATCTTTGCAGGAAGAGTATAATGTAGATTTGAGGGGTTACTACATTTAGCTGAAAAGAAAAATGCTCATTTACCTCAATTATCAGTTGTCTATAAAGTAAAATATGGCTTATTTTCCATTCCCATTTTATATATGGACGTTCTATGATCTAATTATGATGTGAAAATTTAAATTACCTTTAATAATTAATGTATTTTACAAATATGGATTTTTGTTTTCACAGACATAACTGATTTAGAAGAGAAAATTTTGTCTTGTATTTTGAATTATATCTTTTGACAGATTTTATTTACAGAAAAGTGCAATTGTAAGATTTATTACAGTTTTAATTTAGTGTCTGGAAAAGATGACTTCCCCCTATTGACAAGCTCTAACAGTGTTTTGAGAATTTAAGCATTAGAAAACCATTACTAGCTTCTTTTTGGCATGTGGATGTACAGTTGTTTTAACACCCTTTATTTAAAGTACTATCTTGCTCCATTCCATTGCCTTTGTCCCTTCATAAAAGGTTCTCTATTTTGTTCCATTGATCCATTAGTTTATTCTTTCACTAATAACACTCTCTTTATTACTGTAGCTTTATACTAAGTCTTAAAGATGGGTGGTATCAGTTCTCCAACATTATTCTTCAATATTGTATTGACTATTCTGGATCTTATGCTCTTTATATAATCTTTAGAATCATTTTGTTGATATTTATAAAATTACTTGCTGAAATTTTGGGTTGAATTTTATTGAATCTATTGCTCAAGTTAAGAAAACTGACATCTTGACAATATTGAGTCTTTCTATCAAGGAACATGGAATATCTCTCCATTTATTTAGTTCTTTGACCTTATTTTCTTTGTGAGAAAGTTTTTAGCTACAAATTTAGTATTTCAGTAGATAGGTCTGTATAGGGTTTCCTTTGTTTTTTGAATGCGTTCTTGTAGTTGCTGTCTTGAGAGGTTTTCCACTTCATCTAGTCTTATTGTTAATTTGTATGTACTGTATATTTTTCTCATTTCAGATATGTTTATCAGTCATTTTGACTTTTCTCAAAGAATCAATTTCTGACTTCATTAATTATGTTGTTTTATATTTGTTTTGAGGTTTTCTGTTCTGAATACATATAGTCTGACTATAATTATGGATTTAGCAATTTCTGCTCAAGTTCTATCAATTTTCGCTTTACATATTTTGACATTCCCTTATTAGATGTATAAATTTTTAGGATCACTGTGTTTCTTGATGAATTAACATCTTTTCCATTATGAAAACCGTTTATCCTTGGTATTATTCTTTGTTCTGAAATCTAATTTTTCTTAGGCATTTCAATCTTCTTTTGACTATTATTAGCATGATGTGTATTTAGTCATCCTTTTACTTTTAACCTATATTTTTTAGACATTTAAAATATGTTTCATATAAGTAATGCATAGTTGAATCTTTTTTTAGTTCAGTTTTATAGTGTTTGCCTTATAAGTGCTGTTTTTATAAGCACTTTACATAGTGATTATTGATATGATGAGTTTTAAGCTTATTTGCCATTTGTTTTCTATATATTTCATTCTTATTTTGATTTCCTTTCCTTTTTTAATCTTCCTTATTTTGGATTGAGTGCTTTTAAAAATTATTTTATTCTATCTCAGCTGTTGGTTTATTATTAGCTGTAATTTTTCATTTTGTTATTTCGGTGGTTGCTTCAGAATTCATAGGAAACATCAGATTCTACTTTCAAGTGATATTAAATGACTTCATATATAATATAAAATAAACTTTGCAGTAATATTCTGATATTTCACTTTTCCCATCCTTTATGCTATTGTTGTCAAATATTTTATGCACATATTACATTCCCCACAATAAGTTCTTATTTTCTTTCCTTTTCTGTACTCTGTGTTGTCTTGTCTTGTAATGTGTTTTATTTCTGTTTCATTTTGCAGTTTCCATTGCTTTGTTTTCAAATTCACTAGTTATTTATTTTTTTCTGATTCATATAATCTGCTAAAAATCTGATCTGGTATACTTTTCACTCAGACCTTGTACATCTCATCTTTATAGTATGATTTGTTTACTTTCTAATATCTCCTGTTTCTCTTCTTAACTCTTAAGACGGGGTTTGTTTATTTTCTATATAATTTCTCATAATTTTTCATAATTTCCTTTGGGCTTTTTTTGTTAAAGATTTTCCTTTTATATAAATATACACATACAGAAACACACACACACACACACACAGAACCCACATTACAGTATATTTTTCCAGTAATAACTTAATTATATTTTACAAAGGTATTTAAATAATATACCTTCCACCCACACATCTTGGCATTCATTTTTATTCTTTTATTTTTTTCTCTCCAAACATCTATTAACTGTAAGCAGGTTCTAGCAGTACTACTTTTCTGCTTCTCATCTCTCTCTCTTTTTTTTTTTCTTTTTTTCTGACAGAAATTGACTGTTGACAGTTACTAGGACAACTAAATTCTGATTGTTCTTCTATTGTCTCCATCTCTCAGTTGACTACTGCTGAGGAGTTTGTGCTGAAGTACATAGCAGACAATTTAATCTCCTTTCCCAAGGTTCCACAATTTTATATCCCTTCATGGGCAAAATTCAGTTGAGCATTTAAAACATTTATATAACAAGGAATAAATGAGATTGCCAGTAAATGCTAGCTATGTGGTATCATATGTTAAAGCTAAGAATGAATTGATTATCCATTTGACTCACTTCTTTAGAGGTCATTTTTAGAATTACATTTATCTATACTTTTTATTAACAAAAAAAGAATGATTCTTGAAGTAAGTGTTTAAATTTTATTAAATAGTGTTTTAATGGATTGAGGCCAACAGTTTCTTCGGGAGAAAGTGGTCTCTTCAATTGGAATGTAATTAATAGGAAACTACTGTTTGATTTGCAAATCACAAGTTCTGTACATTAGAATTCACTCAATGAATACTTGTTGAATATATCTAAGGGAACTTAAATTGACCGATCAAATTTTACCTGCAGATTTGCTCTGTTTGGCCTGTATAGCATTTGCAAAATATTTGAGTTGGTGGCTCACATTTAAAAATCAGAAGGGGGATGCCGGGCTGGCTTAGCAGGATGAACGCTCGTCTTTCAGCCCCCAGATCTGAGGATTGAATCTTGGCCCTGACCCGTGAGGGCCCATATGCTGAACTGGGGTGTGTCCCCAATTTAGTTCTCACTATGATGAGCTCCATGCCGGAGGCCCCTGGCCCAGTTCCTGCCCTGCCCCATGCCCACCTGTGGAATTAAACTATGTAGAAAACCAGTGACATGCAACTATGGAGACTGTTCCTCACCCTCCTCTGTCTCTGTGTGCATGTGTCAAAAAGAATAAATAGAAATCTTTTTAAAAAATCATAAGGTTTCATATATAACCTTGACTTGATGGAATGTTTTAATAAAAAGAACCACATGATTTATCAACACTAGTCTGCCTTCTCTCAGTGGAACAATTGGCCAGAAGAGCATAGCAGCTGCCCACTTCAACAGTAGGTACCGTACTTCATAGATCACCTATTTCCTACTGATTAATGTTGTCTTGATGACCAATATAGTCATCTGAGTCTGTGATCCTTGATATTTTGTGTGTATGATATCCTGGAGATACATGAAGGATACTTCCAACATTGATAGTAGAGAGAAATATTATACAAGGAAGAAAATTATAAACTATATATGAAAGACTAAAATTTATATTTAGTAATACTGCTTTAATTATTATGGAACACTGAATTCCAAAGTGTTACGATAAGCAGCCCTTTTTCCCCCATATAATTCTAGGAAATTCATTAGCAGTTGCACACAGCCTTACTATTGCATAAACTGCAAAATCTGAACCTGCCCAGTTAAGAATGGTAGAGAAAGGACAACATTAGGAGGAGTAGGGGAAAAAATGATAACTGTACATATCTTTTCCATGAAATGTTCCAAAATGCTCTTTATAGACTAATAGAATAGTTTCCTTTCCCCCTTTTTTCTTTTTTTAATTCAACTGTATAACAGTTATCAGTTAATAGCATTGAAACTTTTAGCTACTTCTAGTGGACATAAAATATTATTTTCTATATAATACTCCTTTCCTCACTTCTGAGGAAGTCAGCACTCCAAAAACCCATATGTATATGAATACCTCACTTTATCCATGACGCCTGAACCAAACCTGCCATTTTATGCGCAACATTGGTCATAGGCATTAATTCAGTGATCCAAGCTGGGCCAGTCAGAGACTGTTTTTCTGATACATTTTGAGTAGATGTAGAAGGGGCTGTTGCAGACAAAGCCTTTTCTCTCTGATCCTGAAGCTTAGAGGATGGAAGTTGGGAAGCTGTTAGTGGTCATGTTTCTGGCAAGGTAGACAAAGTCAGTCTGTAATAAGCAGAAACAAAGCCAACCCAAAGAAGATTAGTGACATGATACTAAGTCCTGTCAGTACCTGTGTCATGTAGAGGACTTCCCTATCATTTCTTGCCCATAGTTTGTTCATATTAGCCAAAACCAATTATCCTTTTTGTCTAAGCACATCATTTGCGACCAATGTAGTTCTGGTTAATATATCATTAATAATTTAATCCAATGATTATTTTTTAATGCCCATAATTTCAGAGAATCTTCTAAGTTTCCATGGAATTCAGCAAACACAAAGGCTTTGCTGTCTTAGAGCTTGATTTCTGAAAAGGGAGATTAAATCAACAAAAAAAATAATTTTGAGTCATATGAGCTATATAAGAAAAAATTGTAATTAAAGGAAGAAGCAATTGTTATGTTCAGGGAATTGGGAAAGTTCTTTGGAAAGAGGTGGCATTTGAGATGGGTTGGATTTCAGTGGGCAGATGTGTGGGGGAGACATTCCATACCCAGAGGCAAAAATGAAGAGTAAATGTATTAAGTTTGAAAGCATGCAGTATTTTTTAACAATAGTATTGGATGCAGGAAACATTTGTGAGTCGTGATGCCCGACGTTCGTGGTCTTACGAACTCGAAGAATGAGAATGTGGACTCCACAGGAAAGG
>PVKE010010216.1:0-43126 GCA_004027555.1 Craseonycteris thonglongyai | reverse complement strand
TTTTTTTTTTTTTTTTTTTTTTTTTTTTTTTTTTTTTTTTTTTTTTTTTTTTTTTTTTTTTTTTTTTTTTTTTTTTTTTTTTTTTTTTTTTTTTTTTTCATTTATTCTTAAGCTAAGTCTCCAGCCTTAGTAAATCACCCTGGAATCTGTATCTGCCAGACATCCTAGAACCTGATTTGTATTGTTAATTGTGGCCAAGTAGTGTTCCCAGGCCTTCCAAACTCAACTCTTGGGCAGATACTGCCCCAAGAAAACTGGTAGGATGGAGGAGGGGGGCCACAAGATCAATAGCATTTCAGTAATCTTGAAGTCTGTCTTTGGGCCAATGCATTCAAATTCTTTAACTGTATCTGTCTCTTCTTATCTAGGGGCCATCAGCATATGAAATAAACACCAGCAAGGCTTCCAGACCATCCCAACCAAAGAAGTCAACACTGTCTTTGGGGTGGATTTCAAGACCCTTACCCTCCTCTTAGCCCAGTTAGGGGGAGAGCTCTGTTCACCCCAATAGGTAGGAACAATGGCCACACTCAGCAGGAAACAGATACAGAAAAAAAGACCTTAAGTCTCTCAACTTCCCATAGAGATTTATGGGGATCATGTCTCACAAGAGAAAAGGCAGGCAGGCAGTTGGAACAGGGGGATCTCAGGGGCCCCTCCCATAAAGTTCACATTGCTGGGATAATTACCACCCTTCCAAGTAACCAAAGGAAGTAATATGATCAGTAGTGTCTCACACCACCAGTGTCCACTCCCAGGGACTGCCCCCCCAGGCCCAGCCCCTAGAAATATAGCTTTCTACCAAAACCTTCCTGGGAAAAGAAATGTAAGACCCCAACCAGAATTAGCTGGTTTCTGACACAGGCTCAAACCATTAGACCTTGTCCTTAGCCTGAACCCCAGCCTCATTGTAATAAAATTATAATAAAACAGCCATGAAGGCTTGGCAACCCCATGGGTTTTTTCTGTATGCATTCTAGGAAGAAACATGCACAGTTAAAGAAATGACGTAATGAAGCCCCTATCAATCATGACTGTCAATCAAAAGACCCCATACCCAAAAGGGCGTTCTCTTTGCCCAAGAAAAGGTAATAAAAACTGCTCAGCCCTTTGTAATCCACCTTTTAAGCCACCTCTTCTTGTTTGAGGCCCACTTCCACCTCTTAGAAGTGTACTTTCTCTACTTTTACTTTCAATAAACTTTGTTGCTTACCCTCCTTTTCTGTCCATGTCCTCATTCTTCAGGCTGCAAGACAACAAACCTGGACAGAAAGTACTGTAATACCAGGAAAGAATCCCACTTGATCGTGGTGTAAAATCTTTAAAAAAAAAAAATTTGTGGGGGAAGCCGGGATGGCTCACTGGGTTAAGCGCTAACTTTGCAGTGCCAGGGACCCAGGATCGAATCCCGGCCCCGGCCCGTGCAGAACCATATGCTGAACTGGGGAGTGCCCCCAGTTCAGTTCTCTCTCTGTATCTGTATCTCTCTCCCTCCCTCTCTCTCTTTCTCTCTCTCTCTCTGTCAAAAACAACAACAACAAAAAATCCTTTAAAAAAAAAATTTGTGAGGGAAGCCAGGATGGCTCAGTGGGTTAAGCACTCACTTTGCAGCCCTGGGGACCAGGGATCGAATCCTGGCCCCTGCCCATGTGGATCCATATGCTGAACTGAGGTCTCAAGTTCAGTTCTCACCCCCTGGTTCAGCCCTTGGTTTGAGGGGACATGCCTAGCATATGGGAGGCCCCTGGCCCAGTTCCTGCCCTGCCCGGCCCCCGCCCACCTGTGTGGAATGAAACCATGTCAAAAGCTGATGATGTACCACTATGGAGACTGTCTGCTCTGGGCCCTCCCCCTTCTGTCTGTATCTCTCTGTCTCTGTCAAAAACAATAAAATAAATCTTAAAAAAAAAAAAAAGATTTGGGGAAGCCAGGATGGTTCAACGGGTTAAACGCTCACTTTGCAGCTCCGGGGACCGAGGATCGAATCCTGGCTCCAGCCCATGCAGACCCATATACTGAACTGTGTACTTCCCATGCAGGAGGCCCCCAGCCCAAGTTCCCACTCAGCACAACCCTGACCCACCTGTGTGGAATAAGACTATATCAAAAACTGATGATATACAACTATGGAGATTGCTCTGGGCCCTCCCCTTCTCTCCTTTTCTGTCTGCTCTGTCAAAAACAATAAAATAAATCTTTTTTAAAAATAAGATTTATTTTTATTGTTTTTGACAGAGAAACACAGACAGAGAGAGACGGAGAGAAGGGGGAGGGCCCAGAGCAGTCTCCATAGTTGCACGTCATTAGTTTTCCACTTAGTTTCATTCCACAGGTGGGCACGGGGCTGTGCAGGGCAGGAACCAGTCGGGAGGGCCTCCCACATAGAGAGCTCGCCCTGGTGAGAGCTGAGCTGGTGGCACACCCCAGTTCAGCATATAGGTTCACACAGGCAAGGGCCAGAACTTGATCCTCGAACCCTGGGGCTGCAAAGCGAGCACTTAACCTGCTAAGCCATCCCAGCTTCCTCTGTTGAAGATTTTTGTATCTATGTTCATTGGGGGTATTGGCGTATAGTTTCCTTTTTTTTTTTTTTTTTTACTTTAATGTCTTTGACTTTGGAATCAGTGTAATGGTGGCCTCATAAAATAAACTTGGGAGCCTTCCCTTCTCTTGGATTTTTTGGAATAGTTTGGGGAGAACAGGTATTAATTTTTATTTGTATGTTTGGTAAAATTCACCTGTGAAGTCATCTGGGCCATGACTTTTGTTAGTTGGTAGCTTGAGGATTGCTGATTCAATTTCATTGGTAGTGTTATAGGTGGTTAACCAAGATCCGGGCTCATGTTGCTTGAATGCTGTTCAGCTGATAGACCAACACAGGTGTTGGGTTATAGAATAAGCATTTATTATCAGGGCACTGGTGACCTGAGAAGGCAGCAGATTCTCACTCTCAAAGACTGCCTTACATTCTCAGTCCTGTACGGGATATTTAAGGGGAAATCTTGGCAATTTTTCCCAGGGCTACTTGACGATTCTGGGGGAATCCATTAAGCTTCATGAAGCCTGTGGTCATTCTTGATAATGTTATCAACCCTGAAATGGAACACCCTAAAAAATGGCCACAATGATTTCAATCAACAAGCATGAATCACAAGTTTCAGATAATTATCTAAGACAGAAGGTAGGGGTCATTCTAGGAACAATCTATTGTTTGAGTTTTAAGAAGGGGAAAACTGGTTAAGAAATTAATTAAGACTATAGCACTGAGGAAGCAGAGGCTCAAGACTTCATAAGGCCTATAGCATGGGGGCTCTCATGCTTGGCCCTGCTTCAGTAGTAATAATTGATCTGTTCAGATTGTCTGTTTCTTATTGATTTAGCCTTGGAAGATTGGATACATCTAGAAATTTATCCATTTCTTCTAGATCATCCAATTTATTAGCATATAGTTGCTAATAGTATTTTCTTAAATTTTTTTGTATTTCTGTGGTGTCAGTTGTCACTTCCTTTTTTCATTTTATTTGGATTTTTTTTTTTTTTTCCTGATGTGCCCAGTTAAAGGTTTGTCCATTTTGTTTCTTTTCAAAAAACCAGTTCATGGTTTCATTGATCTTTTGTTTTGCTTTGTTTTTTAATCTCCATTTTATTTCCATCCTGGTCCTTATTATTTTCTTCCTTATACTTACTTTGGGTTTTATTTGCTGTTGTTGTTGTTGTTGTTGTTGTTTTCCCCAGTTCCTGTAGGTGTTAAGTTAGACTGTTTGAGATTTTTCTTGTTTCTTTAGGCAGACCTGCATTGCTATAGATTTCTCTTAGGGACTGCTTTTGCTGTGTCCCATAGATTTGGGGTCATTGTGTTTTCATTTTCATTTGTCTCAAGGTATCTTGATTTCTTCCTTGATCTTGTTGACCCATTCATTACTTTAGCATATTATTTAGTCTCTATGTGTTTGTGTGTTTTCTGGGTTTTGTTTTTTTTGTTTTTTGGTTTTTTTTCCTTGTGATTTCTAGTTTCATAGCACTGTGGTCAAAGAAGATGCTTGATATAATTTCAATCTTCTTAAATTTATTGAGGCTAGTTTTATGGCTTAACATCTTGAGGAATGTTCTATGTGCACTTCAAAATATGTATATTCTGTTGCTTTGGGGTAAAATGCTCTAAACATATCAAATAAATCTATCTGGTCTAGTATGTCATTTAAGTCTGCTGTTTGTGTGTTGATTTTCTGTCTGAAAGATGTGTAAATTGGTATCAGTGGGGTGTTAATGTCCTCTATCTACTGTGATTGTGTTACTGTTGATCTATGCCTTTATGCCAGTCAATATTTGCTTTATATACTTAAGGGCTCCTATGTCAGGTGAATAAATTTTTACTAGAGTGATATCTTCTTCTTGGATTGATCCCTGTATTATTATATATAGTCCTCTTCTGTCTCTTATTATAGTCTTCTTTTTGAAGTCTACTTTGTCCAATATAAGTATTGCTACTGAACCAGGGCTGGACATAAGAGTCCCCATATTATAGGCCTCATAGAATCTCCAGCCTAGGGTTAATATAGCTAGAAAATTATTGCCACGAAGTATTGGCAGGTTCAGGACCCATGGTTACAGCCCAACAAGCAGCTGGGTTCTGAAAGAACAATGTCCTGGGTTAAAACCTGCAGTTAATATTCCTTATTCCCAGGCTGGCTTTGTTTAAGCCCGATAGAGCTATAACTTACTGGCTTTCTTTCCCTTAGATCTTTCTACCTACCTGTACACATACTGTATGTTCACTCCATTTAATCACTAAGCCCCTAGGACATCAGATTCTGGTCAACATCAAAATAAGTTCTAGGAACAAAGCTTCAGGTGTGTTAACAATAGAAACAGTTTTGGTAAACTTAAGATAACATCTTGGCCTCAGTTGTTTTAGCTCTGGACTCGTTAAAGCAAAACGGCCCATAGGCCATCTCCTGGGAACTGGACTGAACAATGCCATGACACACTAGGACCTGAAGCCATCATGATCAACTGCTCCCTGCCTGAGACCCAACCAATGAGTAGAGCCCACAACCCCAACTCCCTAGTAACAGTGATTGTTTCCTCTGGTAGAATGCCAAAATTTCCCTTTAAAAACCATTAACCTGGGGAAGCCGGGATGGCTCAGTGGGTTAAGCGCTCACTTTGCAGCGCCGAGGACCGAGGATCGAATCCAGCCCCAGCCCCAGCCCGTGTGGAACCATATGCTGAACTGGGAGCTCCCCCAGTTCAGTTCTCTCTGTGTCTCTGTATCTCGCTCTCGCTCTCTCTCTCTCTCTCTCTGTCAAAATAAATAAGTGAATAAATAAATATTTTTTTTAAAAAAAGTGTCAGAAAATCAAATTTAAAAAAACAAAACAAAAAAAAAACCATTAACCTGACTGAAAATGTTAAGGCAGTTTTTGAGGGTAGAAATCCACTGCCTTCGCAGGTCACCAGTGTTCTGACCATAAATGCTTATTCTATAACTCAGCACCTGTGTCGGCCTATTGGCTGAATGGTGCAAGCAGCATGAGCCTGGACTCGGTTGCTTTCTGGTAGCACTACCCTCACTTTTTTCTCATTTGTGTGAAATATCTTTTTCCATCCCTTTACTTTTAGTCTGTGTGTATCTTTCTATCAGAAATGGGTGTCTTGCAGACAGCACATGCCTGCGTCTTGTTTTCTTATCCACTCAGCTACTCTATGTCTTTTGATTGTAACATTTAGTCCATTTACATTTAAAATGATTATTGATAGGTACATATTATAGTTATTGACATTTTATTTATTTATTTTTTTTAATCTGTTTTCTCCATTTTTTTTTTCCTGCTTCAAGAGTCCTTTTAACATTTCTTGTAACACTAGCTTGGTGGTAATAAATTCCTTTAGGTTCTTCTTGTCTGGGAAATTCTTTCTCCCTCCTTCAATTTTAAATGACAGACTTTCTGGGTAGATTAGTCTTGGTGGTAGGCCACCCCCCCCCCCTTTTTTTTATTACATTGAACAGTTCCTGCACTTGCTTCTGGCCTGGTTTCTGTTGAGAAATCATCTGACAATCTTATGGGAGCTCCCTTGTAACTAACTAGTTGTCTTTCTCTTGCTTTTTGGATTCTCTTTGTATTTAACTTTGGCATTTCAATTATATGTCTTAGTGTGGGCCTGTTTGGATTCATCTTGTTTGAGACTCTGCACTTTCTAAGCTTGTATGTCTATTTCCTTCATTAGTTAGGAAAGTTTACAGTCATTATTTCTTTAAATAAATTATCAATCTCTTGCTCCCTCTCTTCTTTCTGATACCCCTATGATATGAATGTTGTTATGCTTGATGCTGTCCTACAGGTCTCTTAAGCTGTCTTTCTTTATTTTTTTCTTCTTCTTTCTTCATTTTCTGTTCTGTCGGGGTGTTTTTTGCTACCTTGTCTTCTAAATCACTGATTCAATCTTCTGCTCCATCCAATCTACTGCTGACTTCCTGTATTGTATTCTTCATTTCAGTTACTGTGTTATTTGACTGGTTGTTTTTTATGGTTTCTATGTTCTTCTTTATGCTTAGTGTCTCTCTTTGTTGAAGTTCTCACTAAGTTCCTTAAGCATTCTTATAATCATTTTTTTAAACACTGTCTCTGGTAGGTTGGTTGCCTCCATTTCATTTCTATTTCTGGAGGTATCTCCTGTTCTTTTATTTAGGATGTGTTTCTTTGTTTCCTCATTCTGATTGCCTCTTTGTGTTTGCTTCTATGTATTAAGTAGAGCTCCTATGTTTCTCAGTCTTTGCTAGGTGGCCTTATGTAGTAGGTATCCTGTGTAGTCTAATGGCACAGTCTCCCTGACCTCCAGTACATGTTTCAGGAGTGTCCTTTGTGTGTAGTCTCCTGTTGTAGTTGAGCCTTGATTGCTTTTAGGGTATTAGTGGGTGTGATTGTGTGTCTGGCTGTGAGGATTGGCTATGTGAGCAACTATATGAGTTGTTATGTGGGAGCTAATCCCTCAGAAAGGAATAGAGACCCCCTTGGGCTCTTATGCCTATTGAGACCACCCTTTGGGTGTGCCACTGTGGGGCTTATTCGGTAGTTCTCTGGTGTGGTATGAACCTGGCCTCTGGTATATTGTTTCTGGTGTCTCTTGGGAGGGGCTCCCATGCAGGCCAATTTCAGCTTTTCTTCTGACCAGCCTACGACTACCTGGTAAAAGCCCCAAAGTTATATGTGATTGGCTACTGCCTGTGCTGGACCCAGAAGCATGTGAAGGTAGCCTCCTGTAAAAAAATGGCTAGCTGCCATCAATACTGGCCCCAAGGCAGCTTAGCAAAAGGCCTACAGCTTCCTAGGCCTAGAGCCACCAATCAGCTGCCCATAAGTTCCAGCCACTGAAAGAGCCTCCTTAGGTGTATGGGCCAGGCTGGTTGACCCAATGATTGGAGTGTCCTTGGTGATGCAGCCCTAGTTGGGCAGGGCAGAGTCCCAGGGAGTAATGGGATATGAAAAATGGTTTTTACAAGGTAATGAAAGTACAGTTCTTACACCAGTGCCCAGCCTGTGGCCACTTCACACGGTGTCCTGAGAACACAACAGCCAGCCACCACTCACCTTGGAGCAGTGCCAGGCCCATGATCACTTTGCAAAACACCCTTAGAGCACTGCAGCCAGTCACCACTTGCCTTGGGCTTGCAAATTCCCAAGTGCTATCCAAAGTGGCTGTGGCACAGGTTTTGGGTCACTGCACTACTAAAAACTCCCTGGGTTGTTACAGGCCTTATGCTGCTGTGGGGCATGGCTGGCCACCCCAGTGCCAAGAGTGCCTCTGGCAATGCAGCTCTATTTTGGCAGGGTGGGGTTCCAGGGAGCTAAGGAATGTGGGTAATGGTTTTTACAAATCAATGCAGTCTTGGCTCCCTCAGTGGTATTAGGCCCATGATCACCCCATAGAAACACCCCAAGAACACCATGGCAAGGCACTGCACACCTCTCTGAGCCTCAGGTCCCCGAGAGCTGCCCAAGAGACACTATAACACAGGTCCTGGATCACTTCCCACCAGCAAGCATTTCTCCAGCTGCCTCAACTGGTCTGCCTCTGCAAAAAGAATTCTACAGCCTGTGGGGCAGGACCAGAAGCCCAGCAGTCAAGAGTGCCCCAGGCGATGTAGCACCTGCTGTGTTGGGGTGGAGGACCCAGAGCATCACCAAAGCAGTGTGCACAGGCAAATTCCACCAGACCAATGCAATCCGACTTGGCCTTTTGGAGGAGTGCTCAACACTGAAAAGATGGCACCCTCCTCTAGGCTACATATGTGTCAGGCTCCTTAACAGGACCACAATGGCTCCTGTCCCTACAGTCCTCCACCAGAGCCACACAACTCAGTCCCTGGGGTTCCCAAACTGCTGCCTCTCCATCATAGACCAGGTGAGTGAAAGCGAGTGAATCTGTGTGCAGGCTCTGTAAGTGTCTATGTTTCCAGCCACCTTTTTCTCACCAGAATGGCAGACAGAGTCCTCACTGATTTTTACTGCCAGATGTTATGGGACTTCCTCTTCCCAGCACAAGACCCCTGGGCTGGAGAGCTCGGTGTGGGGCTGAGAACAACCCCCTCCCCATTGGGGTAAACTTCCATCACCGAGATATCCCAGTGTTCAACTACCACCTATGGGTCAGGGGTCAGCCCATTTCATGTTTCTATCCCTCCTACCAGTCTTGTGGCCTGTTCTTTATACACTTAGTTATAGGGGATTCTGTTTAGCTAGTCTTCAGATGATTCTTGAGGTTGAATCTATAATTTATTTGTAATTTTGGTGTGATCCTGGGATGCAGTATGTATAGCATTAACCTAGTTTGCTACCTTGGATCCTCTCCCAAAAAATATTCAAGTCATAATCTTTTGCTGGTGGAGTCTTACTTTCAATTTAAAAAAAATCTGCAAAACAGAATAAAACAAGGTATGCCTGTACACTGGTGAACTAAGAACAGGCCAAGAGTGCCAGCGTTATAGACTATATGTCCTACTGGGAAGAGACAAACTATATTCTATAACCATGTAAATAAGGAATGTTTTTATGTAAGAAAGTGTAAATAGGATGCCAGGATGGCTCAGCAGGTTGAGCACTCGCCTTGCAACCTCAGGGTCCAAAGATCAAGTCCTGGCCCCAGCCCATGTGGACCCTATGCTGAAATGGGGTGTGCTTCCCATGCAGGAGGACCCCAGCTTGGTTCCCACTGAAGCGAGCTACCCATGTAGGAAGCCCCGGCCCTGTTCCCACCCTACATGGCCCCGCGCCCACCTCATGGCCCCGCGCCCACCTGTATAGAATGAAACTATGTCGAAAACTGATGATATACAACTATGGAGACTGCTCTGAGCCCTCTCCCTTCTCTCTGTCAAAAACAATAAAATCTTGGGGAAGTTGGGATGGCTCAGTGGGTTAAGCGCTTGCTTTGCAGCCCCGGAGACCAGGGATCGAATCCCAGCTCCGGCCCATGAGGACTCATATGCTGAACTGGGGTGTGCCCCCAGTTCAGTTCTTGCTGTGGTCTTTCCGGGAGGCTCCCAGCCCAGTTACTGCCCTATACAGCCCCACACCCGCCTGAAACTATATGGAAAACTAATGTTGTCAACTATGGAAACTGCTCTGGGCCCTCCCCACTTCTCTTTCTCTCTGTCTCCCTGTCTGTCAAAAACCAATAAAAATAAATCTTAAAAAAAAAAAAGAGCCGGGGAAGCCGGGATGGCTCAGTGGGTTGAGCGCTCACTTTGCAGCCCCAGGGACCGAGGATCGAATCCCGGCTTGTGAGGACCCATGTGCTGAACTGGGGAGTGCCCCCAGTTTGGTTCTTGCCCGGGCGAGACCCCGGCCCAGATCCTGCCCTGTGCAGCCCCGCGCCCACCTGTGGAATGAAACTATGTGGAGAAACCGATGGTGTGCAACTATGGAGACTGTTCTGGGCCCTCCCCCTTCTCTCTGTCTCTGTATCTCTCTCTCTCTCTCCCCCACTCTCTCTCTCTGTGTCAAAAACAATAAAAATAAATCTTTTTAAAAAAAAAGAGGGGAAGCCGGGATTGCTCAATGGGTTAAGCGCTCACTTTGCAGCGCCGAGGACCGAGGATCGAATCCCAGCCCCGGCCCGTGCGGAACCATATGCTAAACTGGGAGCTCCCCTAGTTCAGTTCTCTCTCTATCTCTGTATCTCTCTCTCTCTCCCCTCTGTCAAAATAAATAAATAAATAAAATATATATTAAAAAAAAAAAGAAAAAAGAAGAAACCTAAAAAAAAAAAAAGTAGTAAGTGCTACAGAAAAGGTGATCCATAGTGTGGGTGTGCTGGGACAGGAAAGATGGCTGTTTTAATTTGGGTGGTCAGCATGGGTTCACTGGGAAGGTGACTTTGAGGAAAGATTAGGACATGAGGAATTATCCCCAAGGATGTCTGGGGCAAGTTCTTACCCAGCCAAGATGCACAGGAAAGGAACATGTCTGTGTGCTTTTGGAACAACCAGGAGGCCAGTATGGCTGAAGCAGAGTAGCTGAAAGAGGTCAGATGCACAGCCACATCATGTAGGCTAGAGGATGTGTTGTGAGAGTTTTGACTTTGAGTGAGATGGGACAGTTTTGAGAAATGATAGATGCAGTACAACTTTCACTTTAAAAGGGTCAGTCTGGATGCTTTGCTGAGAACAGAATCAAGAGGCAAAGGACAAATGAGGCAGTAGTGAATGGTATGGGAAATTTTTGCAGTGCTCCAGGCTAAAGATGGTTGTTTTGATTGGAGTATGAATGGTGGAAATAGTGGGAAGTGATTGGATACTGGACATTCCAAAGATGGATTTTACAGCATTTCCTAAAATCCAAGGTATGAAAAGGAGGAGTCAAGGGGGTGACCCCAAATTTGTACTATGCAAGTAAAAAGATGGAGTAGCTGCCAGTAGAGATGAAGACTCTGGAAGCAGCATATTTGGAAAAGGGGTGGGCATTTCAGGCACTCAGCTAAAGAGAAGTTAAAGGTAGATGGTTATTGCAAATACCAGTAAGGTGTCAGGGTGGCAGTTGGACAGATGACTCTGAAGACATTTAGAAGTGGAAAATTCATTTAGGAGAAATGTCTTGGCTAGAGAAACAGATCTGGAAGTGATGCTACATAAACGGTATTTAAAACCTTGACCAAAGATGAGGTCATCAAGCGAGCAAAGGCTATAGAAGAGAAAGGTACAGGACTGAGAGGTCTGATCAGATCACACACAGAGCAGACAACACAGTTCTGGCTCTGCGTCTAGAAGGCTCGTGGACCAGGAGTCCCAGCCTGTCCTGTGCACTGGAATCCCTTGGACATTGCAGTGAGATTCAAAGGTCTGCAGTACAGCACGCACTTCATTGGTGGTGGTGGTGGTGGTGGTGGTGGTGGTGGTGCTGCTGCTGCTGCTGCTGCTGGTGCTGCTGCTGCTGCTGGTCTTCACATCACACATTTAGTAGCGAGAACCTGGACCAGGATTTCCACAGGGCTGTGGGTCAGTCAGCCTCACATTACAAAAGTGATAACTTGGGGGAAGCTGGGATGGCTTGGTGGGTTAAGTGCTCACTTTGCAGACCCAAGGTCTGAGGATCGAATCCTGGCCCTGGCCCATGGGAACCCATATGCTGAATTGGGTGTGCTTCCCATGTGGGAGGCCCCCAGTTCAGTTCTTGCCGGGACAAGTTTCCCATGTGGGAGGCCCCTGGTTTGGTCCCGGCTCGAGGGGGCATGTTCCATGCGGGAGGCCTTTGGTCCAATTCCCACCCTGCATGGCCCCTGCCCAACCGTGTAGAACAAAACCATATTGAAAACTGATGACGTACAACTATGAAAACTGCTCTGGGCCCTCACACTCTGTCAAAAACAATAAATCTTTTTTAAAAAATGTGATAACTTGGACTTCATGCTCAACATTCTGACAGCTGTTTAAAGGAGAAATTTGAGTATTTTGTAACAAGCCATTCTGGTCTCAGCCAGATTTGGAACCACAAGTCAGTTATCAGAGAGCATCCAGATTGGGGAAAGGACTAAATCCACAGCTACATTTTTTTTTTCCCCCCTGGGAAAGGTAATTTATATACTGCTAATTAACAGGCATAATGATGAAAGATACATACCATTTTCTCTACCACGGGATGTAGTCCAGTAGAAGATTTAGAAAGTGGCTCTCAGTTTAACAATGAAAGTCTCTAAGTGCTTCCTGTGTAAAATTATTCTTCCATCTATTTCTTGGAGCAAATGGTTAAATCCAAAATTTTTCTAATTTGAACATAAAATAATTTATATATGGGATATTGGGGGCTCAATTTTATTTCAGGGAAGGCCACAGGACAGGCTTGAGGCCACACAGCCAGGAACAGACCCACACCCATACTAAGTCAGGTCCCACTGCTGGTCACAGATGTCACTGCTCACACCACTCACGTTCTCATACTGGACACTGGACCCTGCAGCTAGGACTGCTAGTGCTGCTGCTCGTGGACACTGATGTTGTTACTGCCACTCACAGCACCCTGTCAAATACACTCTGCAGAGTCCCAGCCTCTGTGTCACCATGTCCTGAGTCAGAGTCCAGCATGTGACCACCTAACTGGTGGAGCCAAAGCCTCATGTCATGCCCAAGAGCAAAGATGTTGGAGAAAGCACAATTTATTTTTTCTGGAAAGAGGTGGTCTCTGCCTCCTACCAAAGCTCTGTAAGCCTGGACTTTCCCTAATGTCAGAAGTGAGTTCAGATACAGAGGAATGAAGGATGGAAAATTCTTGGGAGCAATGAGCTGAGGCTAAACTTTATCTGGTACATGGTAGGCACTTGAATTTGATTGGATGAATGAGTGAATAATAAATGACATCTTTCAAGTTACTGATAGTTTATTCTGGAGTCCAGCTTTAGCCTACTCCAGTTTACACTCTCAAACAGGGCGTGGCATTGTAGGATGGTAAATGCTTATTCAAAATGTCTTCTCCCTGCCTCTATTTCCTATTAGGATTAAAATACCCAAGTCTTTAAGATTTCAGAGGATCTGCACACTGACACTTTATATTAATTTTTGTATTTCTTTGTATGTGCACATTTCTAGGAAAAGTATAATATTCATCATTTTTATGTGACTCCCACAAAAGTCTAAAAAAAAAACCACTTTAGACACTGTGCTACTCAGACTCTGGCCTATGACCAGATGACAACCAAACAGTTTTTAACAGTCCACAGACCAGCACCGGCCCAGATTACATTTTGAGTAGTATTGGTATCCCTGTATGACTTGGTTTTCAGATTCAAACAGGAATAAATCAATAGTTAATAAGAATTCCATCTTCAGTAACAAAGTGTACTAGGTTTTGAGGCTGATTCTTCCTATAAAAATAACTAAAAATAATAAAACATAAAAGACATCCAAAAGAATAAAACATAGGTTCCCAAGAGATGGTACATGGACCCCCAGGAGTACATGCTGGGCTGTGCAGGGGTGCATGAAAAATAATAATGGCGAAAAACGAGTAAAAAAATGCAACACGTTAGTTATGTAACAATAAATGTTTGAATCACCATTAATGGAGACTCTTGAAAATTAAATCACAGTAGGAAACAATAATGAGGGAATCTCTATTAACCCTTCCCTCAAACCACTCTTCTACTATCATTACACACAGTTTCAGAACAGTCCATCTGCGACATTTCTAGAACTTCCCCAAACATATAAATACATCCATAGCCAAACTATTTGATCAGTTTGGTTAGTGACTGAGATAAAGTAAGTGCATTGTTTTAAATTTATTCTTCTCAAGTAGTTTTTTTTTTCATGCTTACAGTAACAGTTTCAGTTATTACTGTCAGTGATTTTTAAGCATTTCAGTTAGACCTTTCTGTTCTTACACCTTCATAAAAATGACTGCATCTTGCATCTTTTGACCTGATTCAAGAAACTAAGTATTGGGGAAGCCGGGATGGCTCAGTGGGTTAAGCACTCACTTTGCAGAGCCAGGGACCGAGGATCGAATCCTGGCCCTGGCCCGTGCGGAACCATATGCTGAACTGGGAGCTCCCTCGGTTCAGTTCTCTCTCTGTCTCTGTATCTCTCTCTCTCTGTCAAAATAAATAAGTAAATAAATAAATATTTTATTTTTTTTTTTAAAAATTAAAAAAAAAAAAAAAAGAAACTAAGTACATTGGGGATGCCAGGATGGCTCAGAGAGTTGAGCACTAACCTTGCGGCTGTGGGGTCCAGGGACTGAGTCTCAGTCCCAGCCCGGCCCATGTGAATGCATTTGCTGAACTGGGGCATGCTTCCCATGTGGGAGGCCCCCAGTTTGGTTCCCACCTGCGGCACACTTACCATGTGGGAGGCCCCTCGTTCTCAGGGGCGTGCTTCCCATGTGGGAAGCTCTGGATTCGGTTCCCACCTGGGGCGTGCCTCCCATGTGGGAGGCCCATGCAAACCCATATGCTGAACTCTGGTGCAACTGATAATGACTAGGATGGCAGTAAAGGTTCTTGCCTCCCATGCAGGCGGCCCTTGGTTCAATTCTAACCCTGTGCGGCCCCACATCCACTTGTGTGGAATGAAAATATGTTACAACTAATGATGTACAACTGTGGAGACTGCTCTGGACCCTCCCCCCTATTCTCTCTCACCTCTCAAAACAATAAAATAAATCTTAAAAAAAGAAAAAGGAAAGAGAACTCCAATTAAGATGACAGAATAGGTAAATGCTGTGCTTGCTTCCTAGCATGACCACATCAAAATTACAACTAAATTTTAGAATAGCCACCATGGAGAACCACCTGAAGACTAGCTGAGCAGAAGTCCTATAACTAAAGCTACCAGTTTTTGTTGGCCCTGCTGTACTTATTCCTTGAGATTGCTCCATGCAACTTTCCAGCACACCCAAGCCATTTCCAGTGGCTTTTCCATACAAACTGTCTTAGATCATGCTGTGGGCTTTCACAAAAATCCCCTAAAGGTTCACAAAACCCAAACAAGCAGCACAGGCTTTGTTATGTCCTGTACAACTGGCTAAGCAGTCCTAAGCCCAGCACTAGCAACAGCTGGCCTGGGTTCACAGATTAACGTATCAAGGCACCTCCAAACCCAGTGTGGGTGGAAGCCATGTGAGGAGTGTTTTGTGGCTCATGCCAGGTGGCTCTATGGAGGGCACAGGCTATGGCTAAACTTTACCTGCAGCAGGTTCCCCGTCCCACAGGAGGCTCCAAGGTTGGCACTCCCAGACGCCAGCTTCAGACCAAACTGAAGCATTACCTGGGCATCTCCAAGGACCACACCTAAAGGTCAAACTAGGTAGGCACCAGAGCCACACTAAGGCGAACCCTGCCCTTTACGGCCAGCCCTTGCATCACAGCTCCTCCTCTGTAGTCACGACCAGTCCTCAAACAATCTGCCTGAGCGTCAGTCCCTCCCATGACATGCCAATAGCAACCAAGGCGCCACTATAAGAGGCACACACCCCTCCGCAGGCAAGTGACAGTTCCAATGTCTAGGTGTGTGGCTACAGTAAAAATGACCACTGCCCACAGTCTGCCCCTATAAGAGGGCCGGCCACACTACTGGGGCACATGCTTTGGGCTCAGGTAAGGAGCCACTGAGACTTATGTTCCTCCTTTAGTTAGCTTGATGTGGGATGTGGGTTAGATAATCCTAAAAAAAATCCTCTAGAAACCTTCCTCTCCCAATTTCTCCTTTTAACTTAGTTTATAGTGGCCAAAAGAAAGCCAGATGTAAGGTCATTTGGCTTATATGTAGAACCTAAAGGAAATAAACAAGCAAACAAAACAAAAAAGCTCATAGATACAGAGAACATTTTTTTTTAAGATTTTATTTTTTGACAGAGACAGAACAGGAAGAGCCCAGAGCAGTTTCCAAAGTTGTAAATCATCAGTTTTCGACATGAGTTCGTTCCATATAGGTGGGCCGGGGCCACACAGGGCAGGAACTTGGGTTGGAGGCCTCCCGCGTGGGAGGCACGCCCCCTCAAGCCAGGAGCCGAGGGGGCGGTGAGAACCAAGCTGGGGTCCTCCCACATGGGAAGCACACCCCAGTTCAGCATATGGGTCCACACAGGCCACGGCTGGGATTCAATCCTCAGTCCCTGGGGCTGCAAAGCAAGCGCTTAACCCACCAAGCCATCTCAGCTTCCCTTGGAGAACATTTTGATGGTTGCCAGATGGGAAGGGGTCTGGGGGTCGGTGAAAAAGGGGAAGGAATTAAAGTACAAATTGATTGTTATGAAGTAGTCATGGGGATGTAGGGTATAGCATAAGGAATATAGTCAGTAATATTGTAATAACTATCTATGGTATCAGATGGGTACTAGATTTATCAGAGTGATAGATGGGAGGGGTCTGGGGGACTAGGTGAAAAAGGTGAATGAATTAAGTACAAACTGGGAAATGCCAGGATAGCTCAGCAGGTAGAGCACTTGCCTTGCAACTGCAAGGTCTGGGGATCAAATCCCAGCCACAGCCCGTGCAAACCCATATGCTGAATTGCAGCACAACTGGTAACCTCTGAGCCCCATGATAAAAGGTTTTCACCTCCCATGCAGAGGCCCCTGTTCAGTTCCTGCCCTGCGTGGCCCCCCATCCACCTGTGTGGTGGAATAAAACCATGTTGAAAACTGATGACATACAACTATGGAGACTGATCTGGGCCCTTCCCATCTGTCTCTCTCTGTCTCTATCAAAAACAATAAAATAAATCTTTTAAAAAGTATACTGTAAGAAAACCTAAGAAAAAAAATTAGAATGTGAAGGTCAGGATGGATTTCTTAACGAGGACCACATGTGGCATGTGCACGTGTATGTATGTAGAAATTGAACTTTTTTTAAAAGGAAAACAACCCAATAGGAAAAAAAAGCAAAGGACAGAATTGGAAATCTATAGAAAAACAAATTCCAATGACAAATAATAACAATAACAGAAAAATATTATAAATTATTACAGAAGAGAAAAATGTAATTCAAGTAACTAAGACATTTCCTTACTGGTTGGAAAAAAATAAAAACATAGATAATACCCATCTCTGCTGGGAATGTGGGAACGGGACAACCTCATGCACTGCTGCCCATCAGAATGTAAATAATAACAGGCTTCTGAAAAAACAATATGGCAATGCCCGTTAAGATTAGAACTACACAATATCCTTCAACCCAGGAAAATTTCTCACAGTAATAAACCCACAACAAATAAGGGCATATGTTCAGAGAATCTTTATTTATAACACTGTTTCTGCAGTAGCAGAAAAAGAAAAGAAAATTAAGTCAATGCCCATCTGCTGATAAAAGGTTGAAAAATATATGGCAGCTGCAGACACAAGACCTGTTATGTAATCATTAAAAATGTTAAACAAAAAACATTACCAAAATTTTTTACATTTTAAAGTATCAGCACTGACTCCATAGTAGGGAAACAGACTATCTTCTACCTCATAATATGCTGATGTGGGCATACAACCTAATGAGAAGGAAACTTTAAGATTCTATCAGACTTAAATTTCCATGCCTTTTGACCCAATAGCCCAAATGCCAGAGATCTGTTCTCCTAATATATGGCATGACAATCTAAAGATAATGTGCAAATATATCAAATCATGTTGCACACCTTAAAGTAATATAATGTTGTATGTCAATTATCTCTCAAAACTGGGGATGGAGGGGAGATACATGTGCAAGGATGTTCACTATAGCCTTTAATAAGACTTGGGAAGAACTTAATGTGTACTCAAAATAAAGTGGCTGAATAAATTATGTCTACAAGATGAATAACACAGACTTGAAAAAGAACAAGGTAGCTCTGTTACTAAACTAAAAAGGCAGAAGACAGTCAGTATAAAGTATAAAAAGTAAACTAAAGATTGTCTATGTTTGAAATATTTCATAATTTAAAAAATAGGGGAAAAGGTGGGGGGAAATAAGATGCCTTGCCTTTTTTTGTTTGTTTCAGAAATCTGGACAGTTAAACACTCACTCCTCCCAACCTTGACCAGTTTTCTACTTCTACCTGCACTGCTAATACATCCATTTCCTCTTTATGAGTCAGAATTTTAAGCTATCTTCTGTCCTCCTTTCCTGGTATAAAAACGATATTTAAAATGGGTATTTAGTGTATGCCAGGACAACTTAACAGATTGAACACTTGCCTTGCAACTGCAAGGTCCCAGGATCGAATCCCAGCCCCAGACTGTGCAAACCCATATGCTGAACTATAGTGAAGGTTCTCACCTTCTTAAGCATTCTGCATGCCAAGTGTTGGGGAAGGGCAGGCAGGGCCAGCTGCCTTCTCTCTACCAACAGTGTCACTCTCCTAGCGCCTACTCCTCCCTTGCCCCATCGCCCCTCTACTCAGCATTAGCTCCTCCCCACTCTCATCACACCTCTTTCAGGAGAGGCTTCCTCTGCCTCATCACTCCAAAAACACAGGCTGCAAGCTTCCAGCATCAGGAGAAGAAAGCAGGGAGGCAATATTGAAAACATTTGTAGTCCCCATACAAGTACCATCTGCTCTTGCGGAGAAACTCAAGTCACAGCCCCAAAAGTAGAAAGAATGAGCCTTGCTTGAATTGCACCTAGTTAACGGGCGTTCAGGGCGAACTTGCGGTCGGGACCAAGGGAGTAGCAGATGAGTCGCAGTACCAGTTCTCTCCGGGGCCCCCGTCCAGCGAAGGACGTCGATAATTTCTTTAAAGTCCGCGTAGCAGGGGCAGAGCGAGGAGCACTTGAAGCCCACGATGGGAGAATGTACTTAATTCTTGAACAGTAAAAGACTAACGCTAAACTAGTCGGAAGTGACGTGCCAGCGGAGACCCGCAGGTCCGCCACGTAATTGGCCGCCGCCCCAACTCACCACCCTCTCCCCGGCCTGGCCTGCAGAGGACGAGTGTGGCGCAAAGCCCGCCCTCCGCCCCCCTCCCGCCCCCGGCGGCTCCCAGCGCCAGCCGGACACGCCGAGCCCAGCCACAGCCCGGGTCGCAGGCGGGACGGGGCAGCTGGGCAGGCCCGCGCCCGTCAGCGCGCTGCGGGCAACGGGCTTCAGCGCTCAGCCACACGCATGCGCAGCCCTCTCTCTCTCCAGAGGATTCCTTAGGTCACCTGGACGACCACGTTGCAGCCACCTGCTCCTCCAGGTCCCTTCTCGCCCTTGACGCCTCCTGCAGGGTTTCACCACCGGCCTTCTGCCTCCTCCGCAGGCACGGCTCAGCCGTCCCGCTGCTGCCCGCCGACGCCCGGGCTTCCACCGACTCGAACCTCTCGGCGCGGCTTCCGCTTCCGGCGAGTATTGTGTATCGCGCTGCGGGGCGGGGGCGGGGGGAGGAGGAAGGAGGGAGGCAGTGCCGCGGCGGCTCCGCGCCCCGCACTACCGGACCCGCAGCCGGGAAGGTAGGTGCTGCCCCGCCGCCGCTCCCGGGCCGCGGGGTCTTCCCCGCCGGCCGGCTCCGCACGCCGCGTCCCAGCGCCCCGCGACTGCGTCACCAGCCCCCCCTCACAACCACAGCTGCCTCCGCCCGCCTCGGGCCGGAGCGGACGTTTTGCCGCCCCGGCGACGTCAGCGCGTCCGGCGTTGCTTGGCTACCCCGCCGGTCCCCGTCCCGCAGCCGCTCTCCTCCCCCGGTGACACTCTGACGCCGTCACCCAGGGTCTCGGCTGCGTCGTATCAGCGGGCATCCCATCTTCACGTCACACTCCTCCCCACCTGGACACGCATCCCTCCCTCACTGCCAACCTGTCCCTCCTCTCCAGTCCCCTTGCGCCAGTGGAGACGGGGGTGGGACCGAGCTGTGGATCATGCTCAGGAGAGGGTCGCAGGGTGGGACCCCGGACAGTGGTAGAAACAAAATGAGAACCTGCCTGAAGTTTGCTCTTCTACAGGGACGAGAGGAATAGAGGAAAAGAAATGACCAACCCAGAGGCACCCGAGGCCTCGCTTTGGCTGTAGCTCTGAGTCCTCTCCATACTTCCCTAACCTTTTCCCCATTTCTTTCACACCACTTCTTTGCCATTCAGTCCCTCCTGGTCCCTAACTCTGAATACAAGTCAACTCAACCCAGGCGAGGAGGACACCCAATTTCTAGAAGACTGGGGATATAGGGCAGGGTCACTACTCACAGTTGGAGTCCCATAGGTGGAGAAAAATCATCTAACTGAACTCTCTCCTGGTCGAGGGGAAAAGTTGATGTCCAAATGAGTTACTACAAATTAAACACTTTCCACATGTGCCATCAATATAAACAGAAATAATCGTTGTTAACCCTACTCATTATATGGCCACTTCTCTCTCAAGCACATTGACCTGTTAAGTTTCTTTCCTACTTGTTAGGTGGTCCCTTGGAGGGGAGGGAGAGTAGACATGTGGGGTTATGGAGATAGAGAAATCAACCATTTTATGGATAAAAGTGATGATGTTTTAAGGATGGAGTAGGGGACCAGCCTTCTACTTTATAAATACTAGTTATTTTGAGGCTTCATGTGAAGGATATTTTGATGTCTTCTTTCTCTTAATTCCCAGCCACTCCAAAACCTATTAGTTGGAGGTACAGTATGTCCAAGGAACTGGTTATCAATAGCTATTTCACAAGACTCCAGTCCCTGCTGAATATTTAAAATAGATTTTTCATCCCTGTTCTTAAGGATTTATCTGCCTGGGCTCAGTAATACACTCTAGTATAATTGCCATGAATTTATCACTTTTCAGCAGTTCCAAATGTTCAAATGCACACAAATAGAAATGAGATGCTGTGTGAATCATTGCATTCCAAGAAGAAGGTACACTTCCTCTAGGCTAGGCTGATAAAGGAAGAATAATTTCAGACTTTTCCTTAGAAGAGGTTGTTACCCTTGCCTTACTAACTCCACTTATTACTATTTGAAAGAGTGAGAGAACAGTGGCAGAGAATCAAACTTAGGATCCAATGAACTATTGTAATAAGACTCTTATGTAACATTAAACTTTAAAATATACCTTATTTAAGAAATCTTAATACTTTGACTTTTATGGTATTTTGCACTTTCCCAAATTCCTTTCTCGTCTATTAGAAAAATATGTCAAACTAGGGATACATTGGTCTGGAGCTGTTGGTTTGAACATACAAGTGAGATGAGCCTGGATCAAGCGAAGTATGCTGAGCTAAAGTTGAAGCCTCTGTTTCTAACAAGAAAAAACAAATAAAAAGATGGGGGGTTGTATGTCAGTTTGCTGAAGAGGGGGGAAAAATAGATTGATGGCTGGGAATCACAAGTTTTGGAAATGGAGAAACAAAAGAGGTTCAATCTAGTGGAAGAGAAGATGTAAAATGCCAAGATGGAGCTAAATCTGGAGTTAAGATTTTACATGAGAGTAAATGTCAGGGCAGGGAGACAAAAAAAATTAAACCTCCCACTAACATTTTCCTTCCTGTCCCTAAGCTATATAATGGCAGAGACAAGCCTGTTGGAGGCTGGGGCCTCTGCAGCCTCCACAGCCACAGCCCTAGAGAACTTGCAAGTAGAGGCGAGCTGCTCCGTGTGCCTGGAGTATCTGAAGGAACCTGTCATCATTGAGTGTGGGCATAACTTCTGCAAGGCTTGCATCACACGCTGGTGGGAGGACCTGGAGAGGGACTTCCCTTGTCCTGTCTGTCGAAAGACATCCCGCTACCGCAGTCTCCGGCCTAATCGTCAGCTAGGCAGCATGGTGGAGATCGCCAAACAGCTCCAGGCTGTCAAACGGAAAATCCGGGATGAGAGCCTCTGCCCCCAGCACCATGAGGCACTCAGCCTCTTCTGCTATGAGGACCAGGAAGCTGTATGTCTGATATGTGCGATTTCCCACACCCACCGGGCCCACAATGTTGCGCCATTGGATGACGCCACACAGGAGTACAAGGTGGGGAGCCAGACACATGTATCAACATGGGGCAAAAGGGAAGCACACAGAGAGGTGGGGGGCTCCGTGGCAGAGGATTGTCAGCACCTGGGAGCAAGACTATATCTGGTCCTCACTCTTAGTCCCCTCAGAGCTACATGCCCAGGGGCACATAGTACGTCTTATCAGTTATCCTCAGCATGGAGAAGAGCACTGGTGAGGCATACTCCAAACTTTCCGTCTTTTATAATACATTTGAGTACATGTGGTCTTGAAATGTATCATATTTTTCATAAATGAATGAAATCACATGGAGAAAATCAAACTTAGGTAGAACAGAAAAGTGGTCTGGTGTTTACATTCTGACCCCCTGCCCAGAGCACCCCTCTCCTTCCCATTGGTACTGGGTAAAGGGGTAGCATTACTTTACACTGACCACCACTAAATGTAGCGGAACCAGTCAAATAACATAACATCTGGTTAATTTCTGCTGGAACACAGAGTAAATGTCTGATTAACAGAAAACTAGAAATTTTAATCTGTTAGCCCTTTACCAAGTATTTTGCTTATTATGTTAATGAAATCTTGGAAACAAGATTCAAGGTACTTTACACTGTAAGTAATTAAGATTGTGTTTGTGGGTGGTTGGAGTTGGATAAGAGGACAAATTTAAAGAAGGATATCAGGGTACAGAAGGTCATTTTGCCAATAATGGGCAGTTACTTGAGTCAGAAAATGGATAAGGTTGGTGACAGCTGGACCACTGAGATTTAGTGAGAGGAAAGTTTAGTGAGCAAGGAAGGTGATGGGAACAGGCTGGTGGCAGGAGGAGGGACCTGTAAGTTGACACCCCAAATGACAGGCAAGAAAGAGAGTTGGATCAAGAGGTGGTAAGATGGATAGAATGCAAATAAATGGTTTAAAACAAATGAGTGAACCTCTGAATGCAGGATGTGCCAGCCAACTCCACATGCCACTTCTCCCACTTCCCACCCCTCAGGAAAAGCTACAGAAGTGCCTGGAACCCCTTGAGCAGAAGCTGCAGGAGGTTACGCGCTGTAAATCCTCCGAGGAGAAGAAGCCTGGAGAGCTCAAGGTATAGGTGGGCGATCCTATTGGGGCTGTGCTGCAGGCAGTTAGACAGGTGTCAGCCACATTATGTAATCTGCCAGTCAGAACTGGCATTACAAAGACACTTTTCTTAGAAACAATGGTCATGAGACACTGACTTAAATTACTTGTCTTGAATTAAGTATTGAGGAGAGGATGTAAGAGGTGAAGGACAGGCAGAGCATCTTCTATCTGCAACCTGAGGGGGTTTGTGCCCATGGGTCCCCTTTGTGCAGCAGTAAAGGAGACTCTGCTGACAGTGCAGAGATGGAGTTTCTTAGAGAGTTGAGGAGAGAAGAAGTATAAGGTTCACTGGGGAGGAAGGGAGAAGGAGCTGACCAAGAGCTCCCAGAAGAACTGCCCACTGACGTCAGGGCCACATTCCCTTAAGTAAGCTGGAGTATACCAGGTGATGTTCCCAGATTGTTCATCCTCTACCTGTAGGATCCTCTCCATCCTTCAGGCAGAGTGAAAGCCATTTCCTATGCAGCTTTTCCTGACCCTTCAGAAATTAGCTTTCTTAGTTTTCATACAGTTTTGCATCTCTTTCATAGCATTACATTTTTGTAGCATGGTATTTTGATATCTGCCTTATTCTATTGGACAGTGAACAAGTATTAATAGTAGTAGTAATAATAACTAGTATTTATTGAGGTTTGTGCATTAATTCATTGGGTGTCCATAGCATTCCAAACTGACAGCATTGTATTAGCTCTTAGTCTTCTGCTCAGGGTTGGATTTCTGAGTTCAGACTAGACTTGGGACAAGCAGGACATAGAAAAGCTACAAGACAACAGCAAGAAAGTCCTGGAAGGCATCTTTGGCAAGGGTGAACTTTGAAACCTTGTAGGTATTATTACCCCCAGTTTATAGATGAGGAAACAGAATTTGAATAGTCCAAATCTAATCCAAGCATATAGCCAGTTTATGGGATACTAGTTCTGCATGAATCAATACATTTATTAAGCTCTGGGAGCTTAATAAATAGGCCAAACCTGTATTTGACACTGGGGAACAAGCGTGAACAAAAACACAATCCCTGTCCTTGAGCCTACTGTCAAGCACAAAAAATAATGAAATGACACAAAAAAGATAGTTGCAAGTTCATAAGAAGAAAAACATAGAAATTTAACCTCATGAAAGAATTCCAGAAGAAATAATGAGTTTTTGGGTTTGATACTTAGGTATCACCAGAAATTAAACACCAATATGAAAATAGTAGAAGGCTAATTTTTTCACAATACATTTCAACAGAAAGCAATTATTATTACCTTAATGCTTTATACATTTTAACAGAGCAAGCATTTGAACTTTTTTTAATTTTAACTAATTTTGATTGCAAAAATGAACTTCAAAAAAAAGGTTTCTTGATCTTTTCAAGGGCTCCTGAGAAAAAATATGTGAAAACAAAGCTTAATTCCCAGTCATTAACTTTCCTCTTCCTGCTGATCACTTTCTCAAAGTTAAAGGATAGAAAGGGGAATAAACATTTTTAAACCCCCTAAATACTTAAACAGAACTGTGGTATTTTTTTAAATGTAAGTCATTTTAAAAATGTAAAGTCTCAGAAATTACCACCAACCTTCCTTTTGTGACCATTTGAATTCTCCTTCGTTCTTCTCCCTTGTCTCCACCTGCAGAACCAGACCCTTTTAAAAACAATTTGTAATTACTCATGCTGAAATGAAAATTGATAAAATTATCTATGGACATAATTTTGAAAAGAGACTCATATAATGATAATTATAAATAATATATTTTTAATAATATAATTTCTGATATGTGATATGATATATTTGTAATAAAATCTGTGTAATATTTGAAAATGACTACCCTGAAAGACACCACAATTTAGTTTTATCCTTGTACCTACATGTGACATCATCAACAGTGCAACAAATACAAATTCAGACTTAGGGAATTGTGTAGTAACATTGACTCAAATATCACAAGCAGCTTAACACTTGGTGACATGATTTTTCAAAATAATAACTTTTGGTAAAGTTCAAAGAAAAATAAAATACAGCCTTATTCAACCAACCATTCCTGAACATTTCAGGTATGTTAAAACTATATAAGAATCACTGTGTTTATATATAAAATGGCACTCAAGTTCAAGCCTGTGCTTTTTTTTTTTTTAAAGATTTATCCCATTGTTTTTGACAGAGAGAGACAGAGACAGAGAGAAGGGGGAGGGCCCAGAGCAGTCTCTGTAGTTGTATGTCATCAGTTTTCAACATGGTTTTTTGTTCCACACACATGGGTGGGGGCCATGCAGGGCTAGAACCGGGCTGGGGGCCTCCTGCATGGGAAGCTCGCCTGGGCAAGAACTGAACTGAGGGCCTTCCACATGGGAAGCACACCCCAGTTAAACATATGGGTCCGCACAGGCTGGGGCTGGGTCTCGATCCTCATTCCCTGGGTCTGCAAGGCAAGCGCTTAATCCGCTGAGCCATCCCAACTTCCCCCAAGCCTGTTTTTTAGTATCCAGCAAAATTAGAAAATGGTGCAGGGCATCTCATCTCACACATTGGAGGAGTGCTAGCATCCTTTCCAGGAGCATCCCTGATCATGGCAAACAACAAAAAAGTGCCCTACCCCATTTTCAAAATATCCCTAGGGGAAGGTAACACCCTCATTAAGAACCAGTGCCCTACAAATATAGAATGAAAATGAGGGTTTTATGGAATTATATGAAAGAGAGCCTTTTTGCTTTCTGTTTACCACAGTTATGAACCTAAATTCCACCCATTCATCACCCCTAAACACACACTCATATACAGACACATGCATGCATACTGGGCTTCACTTAAAGGTAAATGTGGGAATATATTTCATTATCATGTGGGCCTGAGAAGGCAGCAGTGGAACTGGGAGAGTCAGCAGCTCTAGAACCAGAGCTAATCAGACTCTGAGCGACGAGCTTGAAGTCCAGGAACAGCAGGCTTGTGAGGCGCACACTGGCTTTGGGGCCCCACTCCATTCTCTTAGCCCTGCCTCTGATTCCACATGCACTTCTTCCTCCCAGAATTCCAGTCTCTGCTTCTCACTTCGCCACTTGGAGAATCCTGCTCTGGGGAGGCACAGAGGAGGATGTGCTTGCCGATAACCCCCAGAAAAGGTTAGACTGCTGTCTGGGGGGAAGCCGGGATGGCTCAGCTGGTTAAGTGCTCGCTTGGCAGCCCTGGGGTCCGAGGATTGAGTCCCCATGTGGAGCCATATGCTGAACTGGGGTGTGGCCCCAGTTCAGCTCTCACCAGGGTGAGCTTCCCATGTGGGAGGCCCCCCGGTTCAGCCCCCAGCTTGTAGGGGCATGCCTCTCATGCAGGAGGCCCCTGGCCCAGTTCCTGCCCTGCACAGCCCCCACCTACCTGTGTGGAACAAAACCAAGTCAAAAACTGATGATGTACAGCTATGGGGAATGCTCTGGGCTCTCCCCTCTTCTCTCTCTCTCTCTCTCTCTCTCTCCCTCTCTCTCTCTCTCTCTCTCTCTCTGTCAAAAACAATAAAATAAATCTTAAACAAAAAAAAAGACTTCTGTCTGAGTCCCATACTATCAAATCTCAGGACTGTTAGAGGTTCAAGTCTGTTTGCTGGCTACGAGAACACATGCTTCAAATACCAGTGTACTAAGAAACTTTGGAACCTGTACCTGGGATGGCGGCTGTCAGTTCTCTGAAGTGACTTGAAAGTATAAAGAGGTTCAGCTCTGAAATTGACACGTACATTTTTCCTATTACCAAAACCTTCCTCATTCTGATACTTTTCCAATTGGTTCTTTCTGGTAAATGTTTTTATCAGATAGATGTCTTACA
The DNA here is from genome assembly GCA_004027555.1 of Craseonycteris thonglongyai. Lineage (NCBI taxonomy): Eukaryota > Metazoa > Chordata > Mammalia > Chiroptera > Craseonycteridae > Craseonycteris > Craseonycteris thonglongyai. Next base: position 16,351 of record PVKE010010216.1, on the reverse strand, counting down.
CTAAACAAATGATGACAGTCTTATATCTTTCCATTATTTGCACTTTCCTTTTTGTTGACAAATTGCATTAGGCAGAACTTTATCATCAGCTATATCAGATATTTCTGATACCTGAAATAGTTTTCATTGTATTATTGAGTTCTTGTATCTTGAATTTTTTTACTAAAACATAAAAGTACAACTTTCTTAGAAGTTAATGTCATTAAAGTTAAGCGGGATACCAGGATAGCTCAGCAATTGAGCACTTGCCTCACAATCACAAGGTCCGGGGTTCAATTTCCTGGCCCCAGCCCATGCAAACGCATATGCTGAACTAGGGCACAGCTGGTAACCACTGGGATGGCAGAGTGGCTAATGTTCCCACCTCCCAAGGGGGAGGCCCGTGGTTCTGTTCCCACCCCATGCCGCCCACATCCACCTGTATGGAATGAAACCATATAACAATAATGATGTACAACTATGCACACTGCTCTTGGCCCTCCCCACTACTCACTCTCTCTCTCTTTCTCTCGCTTGCTCGCTCTTATCTTCTCTTACCCCTCAAACAATAAAATAAATCTTAAAAAAAAGAAAGGTGGAATGCCAGAATAGCTCAACAACTTGAGCACTTGCCTTGCAACTGTGAGGTCCAGGAATTGAATCCCGGCCCCAGCCCATGCAAACCCATATACTGAACTGCCCCTAATTCAGTTCCTGCCCCGCGCAGCCCACACCCACCTGTGTGGAATGAAACTGTCACAACTAATGATGTATAACAACTGTGGAGACTGCTCTGGGCCCTCTTTCTCTCTCTCTCTCTCTCTCTCTCTCTCTCTCTCTCTTTCTCCTCTCAAACAATGGAGTGAGTCTTAAAAATAAAAGAATGAAAACTTTTTTAAACATTGATTTTTTTTAGTCTCCCCAGTGGTCTTCACTTCCAAGTCATCAGTGGGTGACAGAGGGGATGGGGTCATTCTTTACAGAAGGAAATTTCAATGGAGAGAAACATGAGTGTCCTGTTAAACTATTTCCAATGACACTGGGATCTGTGTTAATTCATACACATGTAGGTGGGAAAGATGCCCTGTGCCCCACTGCCCCTGAAGAATATGACACCTTCCCTCTCTTCTCAGAAACTAGTGGAGAGTCGCCGCCAGCAGATCTTAAAGGAGTTCGAAGAGCTTCACAGGCGGCTGGATGAGGAGCAGCATGTGTTGCTTTCACGGCTGGAGGAGGAGGAACGGGACATTCTACAGCGCCTCCGAGAAAACGCTGCTCACCTTGGGGATAAGCGCCGGGACCTAGCCCACCTGGCTGCAGAGGTGGAGGGCAAGTGCTTGCAGTCAGGCTTCGAGATGCTTAAGGTTCGAGCTCCGCCCCTGCATAGCCCCTCAGGTCGAGCTCAGTGTAGCTTTGCACAGGCTGTTCCTTCAACCCGGGACCCTCACTCCGCTCTGCTCCTCTAAATCAGCTCCTTCTAGACACACGCAAAGGATCTGTTTCTACAGAAAGGCTTCTCTGAGCTCTCCCACCCCTTCCAGTCATTCCTGTGTTCTTATGTCTTATCAACAATTTCGTGCTTAACTTGTACCAAAGAAAAAAATCTGCTCTCTTGAAAGGAGTGAATCTAGTCTGAATTCATGAAAAGCTATGCATTAAAAATTGTGTAAATGCAGTTACCATTACTTTAATTCTTGGAACTTGATTTAGTGCTAAAAAAGAATAGAAACCCAGTTTGAAGGACACATGAAATTATGTATAAGTGATATATTGTTTTTGATGTGTAAATGGTGCCTCTAAAATGTTTGAAATAATTTGTTCTCTTAAGCAGATGAATGGTATTAGCAAGGCTGTAGAAAACATATTTCTTACCTTAGAGATCAGATGCCAGCATTTGAATCAGTGAGGCCTCATTGTACATTTATTTGCATGTTAATGTATTCCTTGGTATTTATGTTCTTTCATGTATGTGTGTTCTGCCTTCCACATTAAACTGGGAAACCCTTGGGGGGCAGAGATTTGTCTTCTTTGTCTTCTGGACCCCAAGTATTTGCAAATCAGGATTGACACACAGTTATTAATATTAATTAACCAGTAACAGGTGGGGGATACCAAACGGTAATGGGAAAGTGTGATTTGTTCCTATGCCACCAGTCTGTACTGATCCTCAAGGAGACAGGTGTGTGGTTGGTACTTGGGGGACAGAGTAAAGAGCAGACATAATCCCTGTACCTTGCATTGAGCTCCCAGTATGCTCAAGAAGCAAGATAAATACACAGGAAACCAGCTGGAAGTGATAGAAATTACCAAGCTTCATGGTGACCAGAAGTTGAAAGTGGGCTGAAGTTGGGAGAGATGTACTCAGGTCCCTCTGGAGCACTTTCCTGTACATTATGACCCTCAGTTTGCCCTATTGCTATTTTAGAGATCTAGAACTTTGGGGAGGAGGGGGAACCTTTTGCCTATAGGACCCTTGACTACCAGGACCAATATTGCTTTCTTTTCTCCTTCCCTCTAGGATGTCAAAAGTACCCTGGAAAAGTAAGTGATTCTTGCATCTCTTTGAGTGAGTTAGGTCTTGGTTTCGAGACTTAGGGGTACAGTAAGAATTTGGGAAAATAAGAATAGAAAAGTCATGCAGTATCTCATTAGGATATGGGTTCATTGCATCCATGAAGCCAGTTAGAAAACAAATCAGGACTAATTGTCCCTTTCCTTTTTTCCCTTTGAGCATCAGGACCTCCTTGTTAAGGAAGATACCAAGATAATGTAGAACCAGATTCTACCTGTGCCTGTGTATGGAATTGTGTCCAAACAAGATGGAAGGAGAAAGGGGTTGAGAGGAGGGAGGGTGATGACCCATTTGCATGAAGTATAGCAATATCTCCAGAAAGTTCTGGGACTCATTCTTAAGGATCTGTCCAAGGGACCATATTGCTCTCCATAAATTGGCAGAAGAAAGCAATACACAAGTACTTGTCCTCAGGGAGGAGGGAGAAAGTGGGAGGATGGAGAATTACAGTTTCTCCCCAAAGATGTCAGCATCTGAATATTCACTTGGCTGGAGCTTCCCCTGACCCTGCTGCCCTTTCTCCCCCTATCTCCCTATCCCTCCTAGATGTGAAAAGGTGAAGACCATGGAGGTGACTTCAGTATCCGTAGAGCTGGAAAAGAACTTCAGCAATTTCCCCCGACAATATTTTGCCCTAAGGAAAATCCTTAAACAGCTAATTGGTGAGTTGTTCCTAAAAGGAAAGTAGCAGAGAGAATCAGTAGAGAGAAGAAAGTCTTTAGGTCCTACTTTATCTGGGCGTTGGTTATCTGTCACTTGCATGCCCATGCCCACACCCACCCCTTTACCTGACTTTCAGGCACTCATGAGTCCCAGAACTCGAAATGAGAAACCTTAGGTATCATCTACTCTTAGGCCCTCACTTTTCTGAATAGGGACCCAGAAAAGTTAAATAATTTGACTAAACTTGTCCCCCCTTGAGAGTGAAAGGGAATATCATTAATATTAATATTTACTCAGAGAAAATAATCATAAACAAGGACCATTCCAGCAGAGCTGACACCTGGTCACCCTACCCCTAGACCCTGACAGTGTCTTCTCTGTGTCCTTAACACTGTCCACTCTTTCTGGACCTTGGACTTGCCTGGTGCTTCTGCACAATAAGATACATGATGGTGTCGGGGCCTGGAGAGAGGCCCAGGCAAGGAGCCTCAGCCACCAGCCTTGCCAAGTCAAGAGAGCATTACCTGCTTGTTTTAGGACCAGTGTGAGCAGGGAAGCCAGTGTTCCCTCTCCTCCCTTAGGGAACACCATGGATTGAGAAAGTTAGCCCAACCATGGTATCTGGGGCCCTTTAAGGGAACAGGCTCTGTGAGGTAGGCTGGCAGAGTGAGGCAGGGGCATTTAGCTATTCCCGTCCTCATCTAGCTCCCCACTCTGGCTTCTCCCGCCAGCGGATGTGACCCTGGACCCTGAGACTGCTCATCCCAACCTAGTCCTGTCGGAAGATCGTAAGAGCGTCAAGTTCGTGGAGACAAGACTCCGGGATCTCCCTGACACACCACGGCGTTTCACCTTCTACCCTTGTGTCCTGGCTACTGAGGGTTTCACCTCAGGTCGACACTACTGGGAGGTGGAGGTGGGCGAAAAGACCCACTGGGCAGTGGGTGTGTGCCGGGACTCTGTGAGCCGAAAGGGTGAGCTGACTCCATTGCCTGAGACTGGCTACTGGCGGGTGCGACTGTGGAATGGGGACAAATACGCAGCCACCACCACACCATTCACCCCTTTGCACATCAAGGTGAAGCCCAAGCGGGTGGGCATCTTCCTAGACTATGAGGCCGGCACACTGTCTTTCTACAACGTCACAGACCGCTCTCATATCTACACCTTCACTGATACCTTCACTGAGAAACTCTGGCCGCTCTTCTACCCAGGCATCCGGGCTGGTCGGAAGAATGCTGCACCACTTACCATCAGACCCCCAACAGATTGGGAGTGACAGGTAGGGACGTGGGCATGACGGGTACACAGGGTCAAGAGCCATGGGCCTTCCTTCCTGTGACCTGCTGGGAAGTCTTTAGTCCTGAACCGTCTGGGAGAAACACCTTGGTTTCTAGAATGGTTTCTGTGCAGGAGTAGGTAGGACTGAGAGCCACAGCTTATGTCGCCCTCCTAACTGTCAAGTTGGGGAGCTGGTTCCCAGGGGATTATCTCCCCTGATGTCCATCAGGTTTTCTATTCACAAGGACCAGTTGGAAAGGAAGGAGAGGCTTTCCCAGAAAAAAAAAAAAAGAAATCTGTGGGAGGGCCTGATGTGCTCAAACCAGAGAAGGAAACAAACTCCTGTACATCCTTTTAGGGTGTTCCTTGGCCCAGAAGAGTCTTGTTTCTTGAAGAAGAGCACAGGGGTACGTGTACCTCTAGACTGAAATAAAAATGAATGACATCCTCTCATGGGTCTAGAAGTTGAGGAGTTTTTCCAAGGGCAGAGAATGGGCATCAAGAAAGAAGGTCAGGGAAGGGGGCTAAAGGAACAGATTCCTAGATATTAATGAAAGGGAGAGGGGTTTCTTTGGTCTTTTATTCCCAGAGTAAGGTTGCCATTGTGAATAGGATTGGCCAGAGGTCAGAATGTGAGGAGAAGGGTCCTTGTCTCAGCCTTCAGCAGAGCTAGCTTATTGCCTGCCTCCTTATAGTTGATAGTCTCCAAGAAGTCAGTCACCTTACTCTTCTGAGGCGAGGTGCCAGAGAGCCTTCAAGACACTGTCATGAAAGGGTAGCTTTCACTGCTTTTCCAAGGGACCCTGGAAAGGAAAGAGTCGGGTATTAGAGGAAAGAGAAAAATATTTCTAGCCAAAGCTCTGCCCTTAAAGAATGTCACTAAGTAGTTACTCCCATGTCATCAGCCTTGTTACCTGGCTAAGGTGTCCAAGCCAGAAAGGGAGAGAGGAAATGGAGTCTTCCTGACCCTGAGGACAGGGTAGAAGAAGATAGTGTGTATAGGGAAGGGCCAGAAAGGCAACTTCTTTGTGCCTGTGTGCACCTGGCCTGGAACTGGTGTTCACAAGAGCTAGTATTTTACTTGTTTGTTACCATCCTTCACCATTCACCATTTCCCTATAGAGAATATAAATCATTTAACGTTAGGCCAAAGTATACAACCTGTAGGGCACATACGTTGTTGAAAAGGTGCAGTGATGCCAAATGACCGGAAATGGCTCGGACTGTCTCCTGCTGGGTAATCAGGCTCACAGAAGATTGGGACAAGAAACTGCAGTTGATTGGGGGCATTTCAGTTCCTCCCACCACCTCAACAGGACTTTGTCCAGACTCCTCTTACCTTTGTGCCTTTACTGTGGTTCTTTGTGGCAAGATGCTTTGGTTGGTAAAACATAATATGGAACAAAGGATCCACTGAAGTAACCTCTGTGTTGTGTGATAATTTGACAGCAGCCTCTCTGTTGGTGTGTAAGAATCACTGGGTATTAAACATGCATGTTCCAGGGCTCACCCTTGTGAAAGTCAGCCTGGAAGAGGTTTCATCCACTTCCTCTGAGCTGGAGGCCTGGTTCCCTGCCCAGCCAGATGGGGTTTGAGAAGAGAGCCCTCATCCTGTCCTGATTTAGGCTGCCCTCCCCATCTCAGGGTACATTCATGTTCTGCCCTCCAGCTCACATCCCTATACCTCTGAACTCAGGAACTGGTGGTCATTAACTAAGAAGCAGAGGTAAACACAGGAGGCCAAACAGAACAAATGGGAGACAGAAAGGTCACAGGGAGGGATTGTGATCTTTGTATCTGTGTTGGGGGTGGGATATAGTTTCACGGGCTGGGGGTTCTGTTGACAGGTTTGTGCTCCAGTGCCTTAATCTAGGAGTTAGTGAGGATCACCTACTGCATGTTTAGTACTGCATAATGGACAAGATGTTTCTTTGGTTAAGTGGAAAAAAACTATGTTTTCTGAGTTACAGGAGCCCTCTTCTTTCTACCACCCTCATGATCCTATCCAGTTTCACTCCCACTGTCACCAGTATGTTTTTTGAATGTATAACCTCTGTTTCTTCTATCTGTAGATCTTGCAGCCATCTGCCTTTATCTTCAGGGGAGTAGGGTAGGTCTAACTGGCTATAAATTGCATAGAACTGTCTCCCCAACTTATCTGCATAAAGGAACCAGTCTTCTGTCCTAAAGATGTTTAGCAGTTTAGGACCCTGTCCCACTAGTATCTCCAGTGTCCACCTAGTACAAATGGTCACGGACTTGAGGAAGACTAGAAGGAAGCCAAAACTCATAAAGGGTTTGAATTGCTGGAGGGGTGGGCAGAGGGAATGAGTTTACAAACAGGTGGGTCTGTGAGGCCACGGGGTGGCGCCAGAGCTTCGTGGGCGGGTTCAGGAACTACACTTCCCGGGAGGCCTTGCGCTGACGCCAGGGGCGGGGCTGTCTGACGGGCAGGGTCTACAGGCCATCGTGTTTGGGGCGTTTGTGGCGGGGATGGCAGGGCCGGTGAAGGACCGTGAGGCTTTCCAGAGGCTCAGCTTCCTGTACCAGGTAAATCCGCATAAGAGGAGCATGGGGAGGGGACCTGGTGCCGCCGGCTCCTGAGTAACTGCACCCCTCTCCTAGGCCGCCCACTGCATCCTTGCCCAGGACCCCGAGAACCAGGCGCTGGCGAGGTTCTACTGCCACACGGAGAGGACCATCGCGAAGCGGCTCGTCTTGCGGCGGTGAGACTGGCGTGGAGCCTAGCGGAGGGCGGGACGGAAATGGGGACGAGAAAGGGAGAGCGGGCTCTCAGACCACCTTCCCCCTCCACCCTTAGGGACCCCTCGGTGAAGAGGACCCTCTGTCGTGGTTGTTCTTCCCTCCTCATACCAGGGCTGACCTGCACCCAGCGCCAGAGACGTGAGTGCACCTGTCGAGGTGGGATGATTGATGGGCTGGGGGAGGGGGTGAGCAAGTGACCCCTTCCTCACTTTAGATGGGTGTCTGGCGTGGAATTTGCAGGGGCCAGTTTTCTCCCATCTCTGAGTTAAGGCGTTAACTACACTTGAATAAACTAAGGTCTGGGCAGTAGAGAAATGTTGCCATAAGAGTCAGCCTCGCCCATACATAATAATAGATGTTATTGGCATCGTTTATTTTTCTAAGATGTGTCAAGTATTGTGATAGATTCATTATTCTCATTGAAATTATAGTCCGATGGGACAGACTAAAATAGAAACGATTAGAATCGTGTAGAAAAATGCTTTAATTGGGGGAAAGAGTGCCAAGTTATTTATGCCACCGGTGAGACTCATGATAAGCATAGGGAGTGGAAGATGGAAATTCTAGGCATGTGTATCGACTCAGATGAGAGATTGTGGCACTGTCAGGAAAATGAGAGTTTGGGAGCACAAGCCATGGCTGGAAAAGGAAACAGGGCACATCTTGAAGGGTCTGGTGAAGGATTTTGGACTTTTTTTAAAGAGTACCAAGAAACTGATAGTTTATGCAAAGACCTGACACTATCAAATTTACATTCAAAGTGGGTAGGGGTGGAATTCCTACTGAAAAACACTGGAGGTAAAACTGGGTACAGGAGGCCTTTCCATCTCCTAGAGGACCTCTTCCTTTTCCTACTTTCACCCCAGGCTGCAGGGGACAGCGCTGGACTGTACAGACTTGCCTAATGTGCCAACGCAGCCAACGCTTCCTCAACCATCCTGGTCATGTGCTCTGGGGAGACCGGCCTGAGGCCCAACTAGGGAGCCAGGCAGGTAAGAAGTGGCAGACAGAAATGTGGGGTATCCCAGGGGGTTAGGGTGATGGGGGGTAAAAGTGAAGAGGACACATAGGTGAATTCTGGGTTAGTGTGAGAGTACCACAGTCAGAAAATTCTAATTCTGCTCATCTGTCCAGATCCCAAACCACCACAGCCCCTGCCAAATACAGCGTACCCCCTTCCTGAGAAGAAAATGCAGCCTCAGAGCTCCACAGTCACCAGTGATGGATTCACCCTATCTCCCAAATAAAGTTTAATTCTGTTTTCACTTTGGTGATTCTGTTATGTATTTCAGCTTCTAATTTCATTTTCCTCCGTTTTTGTCTGTATTTCTCTGTCACCGGCTAACCTTATCCTTTGTCTTTGTCATCCTCCTAGTCTAAGGTGACCAGATTTTAACATTGGTAAAGCGGGACACCATTGATGCGGGTGGGGGTGGGGGGGGGGTCTTGATTAAAAATTTGGTCTTATCTCCCGCCATTCCCTAGCTTGTTGTGCATTCTTTCCAAAAATCGGAACTTTTTTAAAACGCCGCGGGACGCAGGACAAATTGTTAAAAATCGGGACTGTCCCGCAAAAAGCAGGACGTCTGGTCACCTTATCCTAGTCCCACCATTCAGAGAGATCCGATTTCCATAGACCATTTGGCCCTACTAAGCAGCTCCCATATCCAGGACTCGTGACTGCAGAGCCCCCTGCACCTTGCTTCGCAGTGCAGTCAGTGCCGTGTTTGGAATTCAGGCCCTAGAGTGTGTGCAAGGGCCTGAGCCTTCTTAGGGCATTCCACACTGAGGTAGCCCTGTTAGACTAAAGCCACACAGACTGCTGATGTCACAGATGCTGTTTTGTTGTTGTTTTTGTTTTTTTAAGATTTATTGTTTGAGAGAAGGTGAGAGAGAGAAGAGGGGAGGGCCCAAAACAGTCTCCATAGTTGTGTATCATTAGTTATGACAGTTTCATTACACACAGGTGGATGTGGGGCTCGAGGGGCAGGAACTGAACTGGGACTTCCCATATGGGAGGTGAACCTTTGCTGCCATCTCAGCGGTTACCAGCTACGCCACAGCTCAGCATATGGGTTTGCACAGACCAGGGGCAGGATTAAATCCCTGGACCTAACTGTTGCAAGGCAAGCTTTCAACCTGTTGAGCTATCCTGACATCCCCACAGATGCTGTTTTTAAGTGAAGAAAAGAAGTTTGGGGGTTGGGAAAGAGGGGCTTCAGATCTAGTTCCACTCACTCCAGAGTTGGTCTTTTGCAATCTCTGGGTTTTTTTCTGCAATACTCCAGTAAGGGAAGTAGTACAAACCCAAACAAACAAGATCAAAGTTGTCATCAAAAGGACACTGACAAAGATGGGGTGCAGTCAGGAACGTGTCAGATGACATGGACCAGCAACAAACTACCAACACCATAGAAGAGCCCCTGGATCTCATCAGGCTCAGCTCAAATTTATGTGAAAATGAGAAATGGCAGAGAGCTTCAAGGTAGATTACATGCTTATGATCAACAGTTAAATCTGATACTGGGAGATGTGGAAGACACTGACTACTATAGAAATTGATGAAGAAACATACGAAGAGATACATAGAGCAACAAAATGGAATGCTCCGATGCTCTTTGTCTGGGGAGATAGTGTTGTACTAGTTGTCCCTCCACTGAGAGTTGGCTAAAACAAGTAATTTATTATTTCTGGAAAATAGAAGGCTTTGTATGATTGCTTTTATAAATATAGACGATATTTTAAAATTCTATATAAATTTTGATGTTAAGAAATGACTGGGGGGAAGCCGGGATGGCTCAGTGGGTTAGGCGCTCACTTTGCAGCGCCAGGGACCGGGGATCGAATCCCGGCCCCGGCCCGTGCGGAACCATGTGCTGAACTGGGAGCTCCCCCAGTTCGGTTCTCTCTCTGTCTCTGTCTCTGTATCTCTCTCTCTGTCAAAAATAAATAATAAAAATATATTTAAAAAAAAAAAAAAAAAAAAAAAAAAAAAAAAAAAAAAAAAAAAAAAAAAAAAAAAAAAAAAAGAAATGACTGGGAAGCCGGGATGGCTCAGTGGGTTAAGCGCTTGCTTTGTAGCCCCAGGGACCGCATATTGAATCCCAGCCCTGGTCTGTGCAGACCCATATGCTGAACTGGGGTGAGCTTCCCATGCAGGAGGCCCCCAGTTCAGTTCCCACCCTGCATGGCCCCTGCCCACCTGTGTGGAATGAAACCATGTTGAAAATTGATGATGTACAACTATGGAGACTGCTCTGGGCCCTCCCCCTTCTCTGTTTCTATCTCTGTCAAAAACAATAAAATAAATCTAAAAAAAAAAAGAAACGACCAAGGACTCTTCCACTCCTGAAGTAAGTTGATTTGCAGATAACTTACAAATTCTTAAACTATGTTGCATTTTTTTCTTCATCCCTTCCAAAAATGTGATCACCAAGATCACAACACTTTTTTAGGAGTTGATGGTCTCCATTGTTTTGTTTTGTTTTGTTTTTCAGAAAATTAACGATCTTTTAAAATTTAAATTTGATGTTTCCTGTTTTGATTTTTAAAAAAATAAAACATGGGATGCATTCTTGGTTTGCCCCTCCCTCTCACACACACAGAAAAGGTCCCCAAAACCTGTCAACTCTACCTCCTAAATGCCCCATCAAAGTATTTTGCTGCTTTCCATTTGCCACTACATTAATTCTGGTTTCTGTTCTTTTCCTGGGATTTTTGCAAAAGCTTTCTAAACCAGTTTGCACACTGCAACAAGAATAACCTAAGGGAGAAGCCGGGATGGCTCAGTGGGTTAAGCGCTCACTTTGCAGCCCCAGGGACCGAGGGTCAAATCCCGGCCCCAGCCTGAGTGGACTCATATGCTGAACTGGGGAGTGCCCCCAGTTCAGTTCTCACTGGGGTGAGACCCTGGCCCAGTTCCTGGCCTGTGCAGCCCTGTGCCCACCTGTGGAATGAACTATGGAAAAACCAATGATGTGCAACTATGGAGACTGTTCTGGGCCCTCCCCCTTCTCTCTTGTCTCTGTATCTCTTTCTCTCTCTGTCAAAAATAAATCTTTAAAAAAAAATAATAATCTAAGGCTCAAACCTCTTTGTCTTAGTTAAGCTGAAGGTTCTTCAGTTTTCCTCTGGATAAAGCCTACATGTTTCATATGGCTGACAAGACCCAGCAAGAGCTGGCCCAAGTCTACCCCTCTAGCTTCACCTTTCCCTCACTTCTCCCTTGTCCCCTCAACCTCAGCAATGCTGAACAAGTGAGTCTGCCAAAGCTGTCACATACTTGTTCCTCGACCTTTGCTGTCCCCTCTGAAATCTGGAATGCTCTTTTCCTCTCAATGCCTAGCTAACTACTGTTCCATCATCAGTCCTTAGCATGGACCTCTGTTCCTCTAGGTGGCTTCCTCTGACTCCTCCTCTGACTCACCCAAGCTGGCTTCCTGCCCCTCTTGGGTGTTCCATAGCAGTTCTTTACCACAGACTGATTTGTTCCAGTTCTATGTCCTGTCCCAACTCCCAGCCCTGTCCACCATTCCTAATCAGCATCCCGTGAGCCCTCCTATAGAGAGCCAGTGCTACCCCCATGGAACCCTGTACCACCCTTCTCACAGCACGTGTCACATTTTGGTAACTGTCTGTTTTTCCAATAAATTGTGAGGTCCACAAAGGACCATTTCTGTGTCACCACTTAGCAAATGGCAGACTAATTGCTTGACACGTTTAGGGGGTGAATTAATCCTTGAGCTGATTATAAGTTATATCTGCCTTGGTCATGACAGTTCATAGGACACATTGTAATTCTTTTCTAATTTACATAATACTGGAGAATTATTGATTGTATTACTATTAGTGTCTGGCTGTCCCACTCCTTGAGATCCTATGCCTTATTCAGGTTTTTATCCTAGAATTTAGCAATCCTGGCATATACTGTTTCCAACTGATTTTTGTGGAGGATCAGTGATTATAAGAAATGAAGAAACTGGGGATGCTGGGTTAGCTCAGCAGGTTGAGCACTTGCCTTGCAACCATGAGGTTTGGGGATTAAATCCCGACCCAGCCCTTGCAAACCCACATGTTGAACTGTAGCATACAATTTTTAACCACCAGGATGGCAACGAAGGTCCTCACCTCCCATGAGCGAGGCCCCCAGTTCGGTTCCACCTTGTGAGCAGCCCCACATCCATGTGGAATGAAACTGTCAAAAAACTGATAAGGTGCAACTATGGTAACTGCTCTGGGCCCTCCCCTCTTCTGCCTCTCTCACCTCTCAAAAACAATAAAATCTTGAGAGAAAGAAAGGAAGTAGGAATGCAGTTATTCATTGAAAAGAAAAAAATGAAGAAACAGATGCCCCGATAATCAAACAACCTGGGACCACAGACAGCTAAAGTAAACTGTCTGGAAAAAGAGCAGCTTGGAAGAAACTTGCTCAGTGTGTACATGGAATTCCAGCATCAGTAAGATGCACTGGCTTCTGTCCATGGAGACTGTCCAGAAGCTATGGGAACTACCAGAGCCCCGGACCTCCCCAGTCAGGTGTCCCCAAAGTGGGCATGACCCAGGTGAGAGGCATGTGACAACAGAGGTCCTGGGTATTTCAGCATGGAGGGGAGCTAGACCCTAGTTCCTGTCCTTTAGTCAGTGTCAACCTCAGTCTCAGATACTGGTGTTGAGATATTGTTTGTCCTTTTCCTCCCAGATTTGTTGCTAAGATCTTTCTTTTCTTAGTGTTACTTTCCTAGGGACTCAGTGAGTCATTGGCAGGGGCCAGGGAAGACTTATTTAGTCTAGCCCTCTGGGGATGTTGAGTTGGGGAAGCTGGGATGGCTCAGTGGGTTAAGCACTTGCTTTGCCATCTGGGGTCCGAGAATTGAGGTCCGGCCCCTACCTGTGCAGACCCATGTGCTGAACTGGGGTGTGGCCCCAGTTCAGTTCTCACTGGGGTGAACTTCCCATGTGGGAGGACCCCCAGCTTGGCCCCTGGCTCATGGAGGCATGGGAGCATGCAGGAGGCCCCTGCCCAGTTCCCACCCTGTGAAGCCCCCACCCACCTGTGTGGAATGAAACCATGTTGAAAACTGATGATGTACAGCTATGGAGACTGCTCTGGGCCCTCCCCCTTCTCTGTCTCTGTCAAAAACAAAATAAATCTTTATAAAGAAAAAAGTTGCCCTCTTCCAGGTTGTTAGCATAAAAATGTCCCCTCCTCAGCTTCCCCTCCAGCTCCAGGCCTCAAGTGTTCATCACCACCTGACTCTTCCCATTGCTCCCACTGACTCATGAGACAGCAAGACAGAGAAATTTTCATGTCTCCTTTTCCCACTTTTGGAGATAATTCCAATATCCCACTCTACTCCAGCAGCAGAGGAATCTCCTGAACATTGTAGACCTTTAAAGGACACCAAGCTGGGACCCCCTTTCTTCCATCAGAAGACCCAGCCTTGAAGCTGGAGTCCCAGAACCTTTCTGTCAACCTGCACTTTTTCTTAGAGCACATTCTGGGCAACCTTCAAGCACACTGACACGCTGGTATTTAAACTCCACACTGCAGTGCAAATTCCAGGACTTAGGTCCTCACTGGGACCAATGGAGGGGGGAGCCCAATGAAATGTGACCTTCACCTCAGCCTCTTTCACTCCTGGGTTGACAGTTCTCTGCTGGCATTACACACCAGAGCCAGGACCTGAATGTGATGCTTGAGTGAAAGAAAAAAATCTGGTTCTGCCCCTTCTCCCCACCTCTAACACCCAATGGTTAACACTTTTTGCTACCATTCAACCCAGACAACACTGGCATTTAATAAAACAAAACCCATTCTCCCTTTTCTGTAAAAATTAAATCTAGTAGTCCAGCCTTACTTGACAAGGAAGATGCACAGCAAAGCATGAGGTTCCCTGACTCACAGGGGAGCGATCACTACTGAAACACACATGACACCGTAAGTTGGCTCAGAGCCTATACTGGGTCCCCCAGGTTCTGTTCCCAAACCAGGGAAAATGGGGTTCAGAAGGCTGGTTCTGTGCCTTCCCCTCTGAATCTCAATACACCCTTAGAGAATACAGGCTTTTAAGTAGTAATGAAACCTAACATTATACTTACAGGTCTAGTCTGCTCAAATCATAAATGTGCATGCTATTTGTTAGCCAGTAATTAAGACTCTACTTATATACATTTAATCAACATTTTCACAAGCATTTAGTCTTAAATGTTTTCATCAACAGGAAGTTCTAAAATTATACTGTGTGAGCCCCAAGAATTTGGAAAACATTATAAACCCTTCTTAATCCAAAAGCTTGAGTGCCTAATAATGGGGTCTTGATCATGGCCAGGCTGCAAATTTAAGTCACACCCTGTGTGTGCATTTTTATATGCTCAGTGCTTAGCACAGGTACAGACACACAGTTGGCTCTCAGTAAGTATTTGCTGAATTTGAATAAATCCTGTAAAAATCTCACTTGGAGACATCAGCTTGTGACAACTCTTGTTGCTTCTTCTTCCAGAAGCTCCTGATAAAACCCAGGTCTGTCAGCAGAGGACACACAGGGCTGCCACTCAAATCTGAGGAAATGGCAGGAAGTCAAAAAGGGGGTTGGCTTCAGACCATGCCTCAAAGGCCTGAATGCCCTGACCTCCCTATGTTGATAATGGCAGAGAAGGCGGAGGAAGCAGGTTTCAGGGCCTTACAACCCACTGAATTAAAGAGAGCTTTTCCTTTGCAAAGGGAATGCATGAAAAAGGGAAGAGAGAAGCCTCCCACAGCTGTCACTCTTAACAGCTGCTCTCAGCTCAGTCCATCTGGGGAAGGGGCTACAAAGCAGACCATCTTTATTCACACTCGGAGTGGTAGAGGAGAGGTACCCCAGGTCAGTCCAAAAGCAGACATTGGTGCAGGACAGGGCCTCAGCACTCATCCTCGCCCAGCAGGGCATACGGGTTTCTGGAGGCCACACTGGACCCTGGCACTGAGGTTGGGGTGTCCTCGTCACCTTCCCCCTCCTCATCTGCGTCCCGGTCCTCCTCTCCCTCCTCCTCGCAGGAGCTGCTCAGCTCCTCCTCCTCGTCCTCGTCCTCGTCCTCCTCATCTCCGTCACCTGTTGGCCCCACCCGACCCTGCAAAACCTCTAGCTCCGTGGTCTCCGGATGGGACTCCCAGGTGCCTAGGGAACCAAAAATAAAGAACAGAGGGGATGCTGGGATAGCTCAGCAGGTTGAGCACCTGCCTTGCAACCAAGAGATCCAGGGATCCAATCCCAGTTGCCCCCCATGCAAACCCATATGCTGAACTGCAACACAGCTGGTAACCACAAGGATGGCACTGTGGTGAACGTTCTCACCCCCCATGCAGGAAGCCCCTGGTTTGGTTCCCACCCCGCGCAGCCCCACATCCACCTGTGTAAAATGAAACCATGTCACAACTAATGATGAACAACTACGGAGACTGCTCTGGGCCTCCCCACTTCTTTCTCTCTTTCTCTCTCACTCTCCCTCTCTCTCATCTTCTCTCAAACAACAAAATATACAGTAATTAAAAATGAAAAGAAGGGGAAGCCGGGATGGCTCAGTGGGTTAAGGGCTCATTTTGCAGCGCCAGGGACCAAGACTAAGGATCGAATCCCGGTCCTGGCCTGTGCGGACCCACATGCTGAACTGGGGAGTGCCCCCAGTTCAGTTCTCTCTCTCTCTCTCTCTCTTTCTCTCTCTGTCAAAACCAATTAAAAAAAAAAAAAATTTATAAAAAAAATGAAAAGAACAGGAGAGTTTCAGACAAAAGCTGAAGCCAAAAAAAAGATGGGGAAGAGGCAAAGATCAAGGATAATTTTTACAGCTGTGGGCATTCATTCACTCACTTGGTGCCCATGTGCTGGGCACTGAATGCTCTGCACACATTAACTCCAGTCTGTCACCACCTTGCCAGGGGGCAACTACAACCCTGGTTTGCAGATCAAGACCTGCCTCAGGGGGAAGCCGGGATGGCTCAGTGGGTTGGGCGCTCACTTTGCAGCGCTGGAGACCGAGGATCGAATCCCGGCCCCAGCCCGTGCGGAACCATGTGCTGAACTGGGAGCTCCCCCAGTTCAGTTCTCTTTCTCT